>VWZK01001087.1:403421-430900 GCA_013396935.1 Baryphthengus martii
CCCCCCCCCCCCTCCCCGCGTCCCCCCCTTACTCTTGTCTGAGCTGTTTGACTAAAATCTGAGCCATTTCTCAGGGTCTGTCTCACAGCCCAGTCAACACAGAGGGAATCAGTGCCAAAAACCCATTTCTTTCTGATCTGATTGTTTGTTTTCCTGCCTTTCCAGTTTGGGATTTTTGACAGGGAGCCATGTGAAACCAACTGCTCATTGTTTACTGGGAAACCTGTGGCTGCGTTTTAGTCATTTCACTTGCAAAAAGACCCGAAGATATGATGGAAAATCAATTAGCTCCTTGCAATAGCCTGTGCTTGCAAAGCTCTTTGGTGCCCACACACAGGGGAAACCCAACCCAAACAAGCACCCTGGGGTAGCTTTGCTGGACCAGATCAAAGACGCTCCTGCTGTGCTGCCCAGTTACCTCCTCACCTAGTCCCACCGTAACACCCCAGCTGAGGTACCCCTGACTGCAGATGAAAACAGGGTGTTTCACCCCAACAGAATAAATAAAAGCATGAGCAAAGTCTCTCAAAGCCTGCCGCTCCTCCCCAACCCCAGGGCTCACCCAGGTAAGTTCCAGCTTAGTAGATTTTCCAAAGCAGCCCCCACTCCTCTTCAGGTCACTGCTTTGCCACCCCAAGTACTGCAAAGAAAGGGGTCCAGGTCACCAAGCACTCAGCAGTAGCCTTTTGGTCTCCATATGGCTACTCCATCAGCTGCAGCCCTCCACCAACAGCTTTATTGTCTTTCTCAATACTGAAAATACTCTTAATGAGCGCAGCCCAGGGCTGAGTCTGAGAGGTCTCCACAAACAAACACCTTCTAATGCTTCTCCATTTACAAGTGGACCAGAGAACTCTGTATCCACTTCAAGTTCTGCTAATACCATTCCTGTTCCAGTAAAGCATAACTCCTAAAACGTTGCTTTTAAGTATTAACTTTATGATGTCATAAGTAACACCAAGTTAGCTTATCACTGTCACCTCCTCTGGCCCCACTCCAACAGGTCCTTATCTCTCCTGTGCTGAGGACTCCAGAGCTGGACCCAGCACTACACAGGGGATCTCCCCAGAGCACTGGGAGCAGAGGGGCAGGATTCCACCCTGGCCCTACTGCCCATGCTGAAGATGCAGCCCAGGGGTCCCGCTCTGCTTTCGTTGCCCTTATTCTTAATATCCCTGGCCTGGGCAGCAGCAGTCAGATGCAGACTGGTCCACACCCCAGATTCCAGACCAGGGAACCACATGAAGCTCAAAAGCCACACAATATCTTTGTCCCAAATACATCCACCCAAACCCCCAAAGCTCAGTAGCCCCCGGAATTTTCACAGGCTGTGCCTCATTTTGGATGTCCTGGAGCTTGGCAGCTCAAGCCTAATTTACCTGCTTTGATCAGGAGAGATTTAGCATGCAGCATCCTTCCTACCCGCTTTGACATTTAGGAACAAACTGGATTATATTTCCCAAGCCTTTAACCAAGGGATTTGCCAGGAGACACTGGCTCAACCCAGCAGGCTCCAGCCCTCGTCAACACCCACAGACTTGAAGCCACTTGGGTGCAAAATGACCTTAACACTGACTACACATTCATCATGTCATATCCTTGGATAAGGGCCACACTGCCAGCCTGCCCCAGCTTCATGTGAAGACTATGAAAGCTGAAGACCCTCTGAGGAAAGCTGCAAGCAGATGATGGCCTTCCCCAGCAAGGCTTTCATCCTCCTGTCCGAGGAGGATGGAAGAACGCACCACACCGGGCAGCCAGCACTCCTCAGGACTGCTCAAGCTTTGAGGCACATCTCCAACATAAACAACAATATTACTGATAAACAACAATATTAGTGAAATAATGTCTAAACAGATCCAAAGAGAATCCTCCTGACAGCAGGCAGGGAGAGCTTCTCGCTGCAGGAGGCACCCAGGGACACGTATGAGCAACAGGGAACTAGCTTATAATGCTGAACAGCTTTTTTGGCATCTCCCTCCTCCTGATACAGCTCAGCACAATCCCAGTCACCAAGCAGTCTCTCCTCTACATCAAACGGAGCTTTTATCTCCCCATCACATTTCTGGTAACACCATCAGGGCTTCTGTGGATGCACATTCACATGCTACCTTTTAGAGAGGTATCTTGCAAAGTCATAGAATCATCTAGGTTGGAAAAGACCCTTCAAATCTAGTCCAACCATTAACCTAACACAGTCAAATCCACTAATAAGCCATGTGCCTCAGCACCATATCTACAAGCCTTTTAAATCCCCCAAGGATGGGGACTCCACCACTGCTGCGGGCAGCCTGGGCCAGGCCTTGACAACCTTTTCAGGGAAGAAATTTTTCCTCATATCCAACTTAAACTTCCTCTGGTGCAACTTGAGGCCCTTTCTTCTTCTCCTCTTGCTTATTGCCTGGGAAAAGACACCAACCCCACCTGGCTCCAACCTCCTGACAAAGTTGTCTAGAGTGAGGTGGTCACCCCCGAGCCTCATTTTCTCCAGGCTGAACAAGCCCAGGTCCTTCAGCTGCTCCTCACCAGACTTGTGCTCTAGACCCTTCCCAGCTCCGTTGCCGTTCTCTGGCCATGCTCCAGCCCCTCAATGTCCTTGTGATGCACACAAAACTGAGCCCAGTATTTGTGGTGATGCCTCCCCGGTGTCCAAGGGGATGATCCCTGCCCTAGTCCTGTTGATACTTGTCTCTGCTATATTCCCACCCCTGCCTAGAAGAGAAGTCATATTTTAGTCCCAAGGACCCCAACTTTAGGAAAATCAAACACAGGCTCCACAAACACACCAATCCTACCTGCTGCCTGTCCTGGGCAGGCAGCAGCACCCAGGAGCAGGGTGTAGGAGCAGAGGAGCTGGGTTGTTCACCCAGCAAACAGGAGCAGAGAAGGGAGCTATGGATGAGGATCTGCAGCAGGCAGCACTCCCAGAGCTGCCTGCAGAGCCATAGCCATTGTTCCCAGTACTTCCGTCTAATCCCCAAGCTGCTCGCGTTAAACCAGCACATATTCTAAACCACTGCTGTTATCCCTTTACTCGCTGGAGTTATTTACAATGGCTGTCACAGCATTACAGAAGTGGCTGTCAGCTACTGCATTTATGAAAGCTGAGATCTCCAAGCCAGTTCTTATCGGGTTTACTACAGTTCTTCCAGCATGTCAGTCAGTAGAAATGAGGTTTCAAGGGAGCTTTGAGGAACTTTGTATGCAGCTAAATCCAGGGGAGGCTGGTAACCACTGAGAGAAAACATCAGGGGATCTGATCAGTGCTTATCAATATCTGAAGGGCAGGGATCAAGAGGATGGGGCAGACTCTTGTCAGTGGTGCTCAGTGACAGGACAAGGGGCAATGGGCACAAACCGAAATATATGAAGTTCTGACTGAACTTGAGGAAAAACTTCTTTCCTATGAGAGTGGCAGAGCCTGGCCCAGGCTGCCCAGAGAGGCTGTGGAGTCTCCTTCCCTGGAAAGATTCCAAACTCACCTGGACAATGCGATGCTGGGCCCCCTGCTGTGGGTGAATCTGCTTGGAGCAGGGGGGTTAGATGAGATAATCTCCAGCGGTCACTTCCAACCCTTACTACTTTGTGATTCTGTAATCAACCTGCAGCTGAACAGCACATAGAAAGGCACCACAGCTTTCTTCAGCTCCTGGCTAGTATGCTAGGTCAGGCCCCAGGCATTTCCTGGTGGCCAGCAGGATGCTGGGATGTGCTATCAGCACAGCCCAGGGCTAACTGGGACTTACTAGGTGAGCTGGAAAGCTGGCTGCCCCAGGTAGGTTATCAGCAAGGCACAAGGTAGCTAGATAAAGGCACATATTGTGACATGGAAGACTGGAAGAGTACGCTGCTTTCAGCCATGGACAGGCATGTAGGACCTCGATGGCCAGTCTTGTGCACAGGCACTGAACTCCCCCCAGGCAGGGCTAGCTTAGATGTGGTCCTTCCTGTAGGCCAAGTCTGGGGTGACGAAGTCCAGATTTAAAGCTGCCTGTGTTTAGGAGGCATCTGTGGTCCCAACACTACATGAAGAATGAAAATTTTAAGAGGGGAGAGGAAACATGAAATGATGGGTGCCTACAGGTGTCAGCTTTGAGTACAGCCTGTTACCGTGGCCGATAGAGAGAAGGAATTACTGCACTGTTTTTAAAAATCGAGAAATTCAGACCTAGATTGAGCAATGGAACAAGGGGAAGAAAAATTGCTCTCAGGAGCCAAGTCCAGCTGGGTGTCTCTTCTCTCGCCTCCTTTTCTGCCTTCCTCAGCCACCTGGGCTGCAAGATCTGCTGGACTCACCCCCACTCACCTCACCTGGGCAGGATTACAGAAAGCCTCTCCATATTTCACCTTAAAGGAGATGCCCAGGGATGCCTGCACCACCTCCCATGGTCAACTAGGGCACACAGATGGAGGGAGAAGCTGATAGACAAAGAGGCAGAAAAAAGCAACCAGAGCCAGAAAAAAAAAAATATTCACGGAGCTATCCCTCCCCACCCGTATCCCCCTCAACCCAGAAAAAAACAAAAACAAACCAAAAAAAAAAAGGAGAGCTAATGGCTTTGCTTTGAAGAAGGCAGCGAGAAGCTTCATCTTTTAATCCCAGGATGCCAGAAGATTCAACCAGTTTGCTTGGCTGCCGATTCCTCCCCCCACACCTTCCCTTGCAGCTCACATTTGGGCTGTTTCAGCTGAAGGCAGCAAGGAGCTGAGAAAACTGTTGCTGGGAAACTGTTCCAAAAGCCTGGCTAGGCAAGCACCTACAAACAGGGCTGGCAGTGCCCGAGCTGCACAGGCTGGCACGAGCAACAGCCGCTCGGTAAGCCCTCTATTCAGCCAACTCATCCACTTAATCCCAGGTCCAGAGAGTAACCAGTAACCTGGGTAACAACATTCTGTATCATTCTACAGACCAGAGACAGTATTGTTACCTTGTAAGTGCCCGCATTTCTCCTACTTGCCCCTGGGAACGTGTGGAGCCTGTAACAAGCTTTGCTCTTCCAAGTGAGAGGTCATTACCTGCCTGCACCACAGCCCTCCCCGCTGTAAAACACAGCACCCCAGGCTAAGCACAAAAGGGATATCTAGGAGGCAATTACAAGCCCCTTTAAAAGGGAATACTGTTTTCTACATTAAAAACAAAATCACCTCTCCCCTTGCATTGTCTTGGTGAATACACTATCCTATGTTTTGCCCAAAATTGATCTCAAAACTTCCATTTTATTAGCTGCACACACATCCCCCCACTGTAAACCTGCCCACTGAGCCTCACCAGCTCAGAAGCATTAGAGCCACCCCATGTGAGGACATCCCCAGGAGAGGGTTCTGCCCCCAAAGCCCAGCACAATCCATCTCCAGCCTGCTGCCATAGGAGGACATCACTGGGCTGGCTGCTGGAGACAAACTGCCTTTCATTTCTTGCCAGCTTTGCTCAGTGGGAAACTAGTTCAACTCAGATAGCAGATGGTTAAATGAATGTTTGCCCCACAAGGCACTGCTTTGAGGGGTGTTTTTCAGCTCCGTTTCCTTTTGCCCACTGCGTGATATCAGGGTTATCATCATTCATCCCTCCTGCTCCAAAGCCTGCAGTTACCTCGATGGGGTGCTGCTGCCAGCTGGCCAGCCTGGGGAGAACTTGGCCACAACTACCAGAACTCTGAAATACAAACCCTTGAGGTTAAGGGCAGCAGGTAACCCAGGAGTTTGTCACAGCCTCAACAGATGTGATGGATAGAGCCAAAGATGGTCCCAAACGTAACAGAAACGTCCAGGGCTGAAGAGTGATTTATACCAATTGATATGTCCCCTGAGGAATCACCTCCCCTCTTCTCTTCACTGCCCATTTCTTAACAGGAGTAAGGAGGCAAGTTCAGTGCAGCTCTTCCTCAGCATGCAGAGCTGTTTCCCTAGCCCATGGTTTGGTTTCCCTGCAGATGAAGGGTGCTTCTTGCCGTGCCTCCCACGCCAGGCAAAGCGGCAGCTGCACGTGTAGGGCACTGAGCTCAGCTGGGGCCTCTCAATGCTGCCGTGGAACACAAAAAGTGATAATAGGAACTGGAGGGCAAATTAAACATATGAATCACTTCCTCTCCTGGCTTTTCCTGCTCCTGTTGTTTCTCTCATCCCTTCAGAAAAAAGAGCCCAAGGAGAACATTCATTTTCTTTCCCTCCCTGCTCTGCAATGAACACCAAGGGGGGTACTTTTTCTCTCCCCCTTTTCAACTGACAGCAACAGAGCTGAGACGATGCTCCTGAAACCATTTCTCCATCCCATAGCAGAGCAAACCCCTTGGGTGGCTTTAGCAGGAGCCAGAGCCCCCTAAGGCAGCTCCAGCCCTGACCCAACCCTTGTCATGCTGCTCATGCTGCAGCCTGGGACTCGCTCCATCGTATATATGTGTGTATATAATCATCTATGCTCTGTACGCAGCCTTCCAGCCTGGCAGGCTATAGTCCTGGGGGTTAGGTGCACGAACACCGCAAGGCCTCTCAGTACATCACAGCCTTCCCTAGATGAGGCTAGGCATAGCCACTAGCCTCCAAGGGCACTGGGCAGCCAATTAATTACTTTGGCAAAAGTATCTTTCAACCCCAAAAGGCCATTTCCCTCCCCCCACCAGATCACTCCCAGTCTGGGAGCAGGGCATTACCAGCACAGCAGCTTCTTCAGAACCTTGGTGGGGCTCAATTGCAAAGAAAGCTGTGGCTCTCCTGACATTTTCTCCACCCTGGGAGCCATCCTGCCCGCAGAGTCTCCTGCCAGACCAGCCTGTAACTACAACCCAAAGAGAAGGTTAGCTTGGCCAGTCCTTGGGGAGTGGTCTCATCCCCCCACCCAGATGGGGCATGGCATCATCATGCTGCACTTCATTTCCCTCAGCGGCAATATCAACTGCTCCCAGTATAGAGCTAATTACTCCATGCAAGGCGATGCTGCCACAGAAACAAGCCAAGTGGGACACCCCAAAACAGTAGAAAGCCTAGCAGGCACTGACAGGGAAACAACATCTTGCTGTGCTGAAAGGCAGATGGATACAGCCATCATCACCCATAATCCCATTAAATCCTCTGCCCACAGACTGGGGATGTAGCACAATGGGGAAAGACTTTGGCATGAGCTTCTCCTCCTGCTTCAGGACTCCTGTCTGTCCCTTCTCACTCTCCTGCCAAGGGAAAGGGTGCAGAGCAAGGCAGAGCTTGCAGAAGACCTAAACCAGGCCCTGGTGGCAATATGAAGGTTGCAAAGCCCTTTTGGGTTATCTGGGGCCAAGAGCACTCCAAGGATGCAGGAGCCCAGGAGAGGCAGACACCTTCACATCTCAGTAACAAATACACCCAGGACCTTAATTTTTACCTGTCCTTGGGTCTGTAGGAGGACACTAAAGGTTTGTGATGGCAAATGAAGCTGCCCCACAGCACGGCCCAGACACAGAGCAAGGACAAACCACCAGATTACCCTCCCTCACATCAACTGTGCTGCGCAGGGAGATGCAGCTCTGGGCTGGGCTTGTTCAGGTCCAGTGCAAAGTTTTCAACTCAGGGAGCACTCAAAAACACAACTTAAAAGTTTCCATCCTGAATAATCCCCTTTTATTTGCCATCTGAGACAGCTGAGCATTGAAGTGCTGCAATTTTCTAATAGGGAAAACTGTTTTGTCAGCTCAAGAAAGACTAAAAATTGATGCAGCCTGAATTTTCATCCACCTCCCTTAAACCTGTGCTCCTCCCAGCTTCTCCCATGCCCATCATGAGGCAGTCCACAGGCTTCCCCTGCCTCAGGTGCCAAGGACAATAATTTCTGCCCTGATTCATAGATAGCTATGCCAAAAAAGCATGAACCTAGTTACAAAGGGGATTCACACCGCAGCCCCAGAAGATGGCTTTAGATTAAATGGTTTCAAACTGAAAGAAGATCAATTTAGACTGGAGAGAAAGGTGACATTTTTGCAGTGAGGGTGGTGAGACTCTGGCCCAGGCTGTCCAGAGAGGAGATTGATGCCCCATCCCTGGAACCATTCCAGGTCAGGTTGGATGGGGCTCTGAGCAACCTGCTCTAGTTGCAGATGTCCCTGCTCCCTGCAGGAGGGTTGGACTAGTTGAACTTTAAAAGTCTCCTCCAACTCAAACCAGTCTATGAGTCTCTAATATCATGCACCTCCAGCTTTACAAAGGGCAAAAGTAACCATGAAACAGACAGCTTTATTACAGTGACAAAAGCAGATTTCATGATAAGAGTAGGGTTATATAAGTCCATAGGAGAACCCACAGAACATATACCAGAAGGCCTTCTGCACTGGAAGTGTTTCCCCAAGATGCAGGTAGTTTACAGCAAGAATTCCAAGAAAGAGGCAGAATATTGCAATTTTTCTGAATTGGTCAAATGCTTCATCCCAAAACACTCTCAACAAGAGGTTAACCAAATCAGCAGCCTCCTAAGCCATAAACAGAATTCATCCCTGAGAAACCAGTGAAAACATCTGGTACAATATAGGAATATGTGACAGACATTTGGCATACCCAAAATTCAGCACCAGGGAGCAGCCCAAGCATCTGGTGGCATTAAAAGCCCAGAGATGTGGTTGTAGGGGAACCAGAGGACAGCTGTGGCTGGGACCAAAGACCCCATACCAGGTATGTGAATAGAGTAAGGGCAGGTGACATCTCTTGTTGACTGAGTCCTCTAGCCAAGGCAGTGACCAATTCATTGCTGGGCACTATCTGTATTGCAGTTGCCTGGAGAGAAGGTGGAGGAGGCCTCAGTGTCATCACCAAATGCACATTACCAGGATCTACAAGCTCATGGCTGGGAGATGCTGCAGTGGCATTACCTCCAGCAGGCTTCAGCTGGTGCTTGGAGAAGCCTCAGCTTTAGTTAGGACTGACCCACTACTCATCCCACCTCCATGGGGACAGGGAGAAGCAGACCAGGGCATTAGGCCAACAGATAACTGCAGAGCTCTCAGCCACAATGAGACTGAAAAGAGCAAGGACTCAAGAGTGAGCAATCCTGGGATGAGAGGTATGGAGCCGAGAGTGGTACCGCTGTCTCCATTGCAACAAAAGCTGATGCAAACAAGAGCCCTGAATTCATACCAAAGCACAATGAGCTTAGAACAACAGGCAGATCTTCTCTTTTGTTTTTTTAGATACAATACACAATTAACGTGCGAGGCTCGTCACCACACAGCTAATTGAGAACAAAGACTCAAGGGAGCTGCAAATACAGCGACGTGCCCTGTGAAGAGCATCCATCCTGGCCAGAGGTGGGGAAAAACACCCATCACTTCCCTGATGGCTTTCTATACAGGGGTGTCCACCAGACGACACAGGAGTCCTTGCCAAGGACATGGATTGGCTAAACAGAGGGAAACCAAGAAGATGTAGCAGCTCTTCTGTGCTCCAATAACTGCTCCTGGTGGACAAGCCTTGGAGCAGAGTCCCTCTCAGCCAAGGAAGGTCATGATGTCCACCTCCTGCTGTATAGACCACTCTGAGACAAGGAGAGACCAACCTTTGCTCTTTATTTCCACTTTTAATTGTGAGGCTCTTTTCACCACCCTGCAGTGCAAGTGAGCCTTATCCCTATGAGCAGGAGGTCTGCATCCTCCCAGGTGAGCAGCCAGTCCCACAGCAGCGTTCCCAGTATGTGCATATTTGATCTCACTCACCGGTGCCCATGCCCAGCTGCTCTCCGGAGGACTGTTGGGGTAGGATGTCACCCAAGTAAGCACTTGGGCAAGATCTCTGAATATCCACATGTCAAAAAAACCCACGTCAAAACCAACATTAGAAAAGTAGTATCTAAAATTGCCCTCGTGGAGCAATCTGGTTACTGCTCCAGCAGCCTTCTGCTTGCTGATGGCTGGGGAGCACAGAGGGAGGGGGGGAAATTACTAAATGCAGCTTTTCTTCAAGGACTGGGATAAGGAGAGGGGGAATTGTCTTTCCTGGCCAAAACCGACTGCTGCTGGCTTATGCACCCAGCTACACAACACCACACTGGCCATCCCAGAAGATGAACAACAGCAGCTTGAGAACAGGGAGATCTATTGCACAGGTTCCCTTCCCTCAGACCCACTTTTGGGAGTCGGTGGATCTGCTCTGTCCCTCTCAATCACCCTCTGTTTGCAGGGGGATCATCAGGCAAGTCCCAAACCTGCCACCAGTCTGTCTTCTGAGAAGCTCCCAAGGCAGCCTGTCCCAGTTCAGACCCCAAGCACTGCCAGCGGTGAGGAAAGCAGAGCTTCCCAGGTTGTTTTGGAAGGAGCCCACAAGTTTGCCATTCAAGGGACCAGAGCATCTCTGTGGTGAGGAAAGGCTGAGAGCCCTGGGACTGTTTAGCCTGGATAAGGGAAGCCTGCAAGGGAATCTGATCAGTGCTTAATATCTAAAGGGTGAGTGTTAAGTGGATGGAGCCAGACTCTTGTCAGTGGTGCCCAGCAACAGGACAAGGGGGCAATGGGCACCCAACTGGAACCCAGGAGGTTCCATTTGAACAGGAGGAAAAAGTTTTTTCCTGTGAGGGTGGCAGAGCCTGGCCCAGGCTGCCCAGAGAGGCTGTGGAGTCTCCTTCCCTGGAGAGATTCCAAACCTGCCTGGACAATGTGATCCCAGGCACCCTGCTTTGTGTGGTCCTTCTTGAACAGAGAGGCTGAATGAGATGGGCTCCAGAGGTCCCTGCCTTCCCCTACCGTTCTCTGATTCTGTGAAGGCAGCACATGTCACCCTAGCAGTTGGAAAAAACATCTGCTCAAATTCACTGCAACTGCTGCCAGCAAGGAGAAATGCTCAGGAGGAAAAAAAGATGGGCTAGTAATCCAGTGCCTCCCAGAGCCCATTGCTCTCTGCATCCCATCTACTATGCTTCAGAATGTCATAAGCCTCCTCTAATATGCCTCATCTCATGCCATGTCATCACCAGGAGCCTTTAACCCCTATTTAGCTTATGAAAACCATGACTTGCAGAATCAGCAAGACAGTCTCCAGCTTCCTCAGCCTGACAGGGCAATGCCATCACCTGAGGACCTCTCAGCTCTCAGAGCTTGCAAACATTGTGGCAAACCACAAGAAGCTCCTGTAAAGCCCAGATCTGATACTAGCAGTGTGGGCAGAAAGCAGAAGGCCTGACATCCTCAGACCCAGAAGGGCAGCTGGGCGGGGCAAACCAAATGTGACCCCCTAACCAACCTCCTACCGTGGCCAGTATGCTTAGAGAAGTCAATGAGACCAGAGCAAGGATGCAGTGATACTTCAACATGCTCTCCCAGGTTCAACATGGGGTCCTTTTTATTCAATATTCCTCCATGGTCTCTTCTTTCCAGACTTTTTCACCACATCTTGAGCTCAGATTTATTTTTTTAAAGCATCCACAGCACGCTGCAGCAAGAAGCCCCCGTGCTTACTATCACCACTTCACCCAGCTTGTGTATCTGGACCCTGTTCCTTCCAGCTGAAGCACTTTAGACCTCACACCAGAGTTCAAAACCAAGTAATTCCAACACACCCACTGTAGGCCACAGGTGATTTTGTAGCAAAGAAGCCTTAGTCACCTCACAGACCTCCTCTTCCCCCACCCTAGAAGGCATCCAGTAGGCACGGTGACTTCAACATCATGGCCCAGAGGGGCAGAGGACCTAGCCAGGAGAGCCTGCCCCGGCCTCCTCCATCTGCCAGCAAGAGGCAAGATAGGGCACAGAGCACTCCTGATCCCCTCTAAGATGATAACTGATCTCAGCAGCTCTTTCCAGACAGCAGGGCAGCTGCTGACAACCATCTCCCAGCTGTCTGGTAGCTCCAGGTCCCTGATCCCAGATGCTCCAGACTGCTCCTCAAGACACTGCGTCTGTTAGAGCAGAGATCATCCCAGAGAGCTGCAGAACAAGACAGGAGCAGTGAGGAGCCAGGAGTGACAGCGGCTGAAAGAGGCTGTTTTACAGCTTGAGCAAGACAATGAGAAAATAATTTATTTCCATCAACTCATTCTATGCCCATGAGGTATTTATTTTATTACTTTGGAGATAGAGGGTAATTTATTGATCAAAGGAGATGTTGCTGAACAATTAAAATTAACGCTGTGTCTGGGCAGAAAGACAGCTGGTGAGGGGTGGGAAGGGGTCACGGTCCAGCAGAGGAGAGGAGCAGGGAGACCCTGGAACAAGCAGACTCCTGGACTGCAAAGAGACAGGTCTGAGAGCACGGTGCCAGGAGATGGCTTTGGGTACCTTTAGAGCAGGTCAGAAGCCAGGCAGCTGCTGCTGGTAGGATACCTCTTATGGTTGCAGGTGGGAGAGCAGCACAAGGGTGCTCAAGCACAGCAGGAGCAGACGGGACATCACAGGGTGGGAAGCGTTCAGCCACAGTGGCTCTGCTGACCTAAAAATCTTCACAGAACAACTTTGCACTGGTCCATCACAAGTGCCTGGTTGCAGATCACTTTTAGTTTGAAAAAAGGTCAAGGAAAAAGAGCACCTAAAAAGCATCTAAGGGTGGTGAGACCTAACAACTAGCTGCATAAATCTCACATGGTTCAACTCTACCAGGAGGACACCCTCAAGGGGAAAGAATCCTTCAGACACTTCTCAGCCCCAGATCCTCCGTAGGAGCAGCTCAGAGGTGGAGTTTAGGGCAGGCAACAGGAAGAGAAGCTGAGCAGAAACAGAAGGAGGACTCCTTCACCCTAAGTGACCAGGCTCGACATTGTAAGGAAAGCCTCAAGGAAATGTTGAGCTCAGCTGTTGTGAGATAATTAAGAGGCAAAAAAAGCTTGTGCAATGGACCAAAAATCCTTTATGAGGGACTGGGGCCAGTAAGCATCCCTGGGTCACAGCCAGCACTGCCTGCCCAGGGATGCCCAGCTCTCCAGCCTCCTCCAGAGCAGCTCGCTGTGGGCAGGAGCCCCATCTGCCGGCTTGGCCACAGAGGACATGCATCCCAGCTCGGCAGGGTGAGGAAACATTGCCAGGCACACAGCACCCAGGAGCTGAGCAAAAAAATGCCTGTGATGGGTATGGTGGATGGTCCACAGGAGACAAGCCCATGGACAGCCCTGCTCCCCTTCCTCAGTCCACCAGAAACCAGCCTCACCAGGCCACCGAAGTCATACCCACCAACCCAGCCAAGAAAAAAATCACTGTTTCAGCAAGAACCATGCGTGGTTTTGCTCCCCACACCAATGCACCAAATCTGCACCTAGAAGAAGTGATATTTTATTGATCACTCCCCAACGGGTGCTGGTAAGTCAGCTCCCAGAGCCACCTGCAGAGATCAAGGAACAAGCACCTGCTGACACCTTGCTCAAGGCCATAGCATGCAAAGCACCAGCAGAGAAGGTGGGCTGGAAAAAACCAAAAGGCTGATGGCAGTTGAGCAGAAACACTAAATATTTACACAGCCTGCCGTCAGCCACCAGGCGAGGAGGTGGCAACCGTACAATTTAAACGCAACCAGCATAACAATTTTTGTTTAAGTAGAAGTGCAAGAAAATTACTTAAACATACCCGACATTGAGAATAAAACTCAGGTCAGGACAAAGGGAATCGAGCACTTGTATTGGGTTTGGGTGAGCTGGAGTTAATGTTCCCCACAGCAGCTCTTATGCTGCTGTGCTTTGTACTGGAGGCAGATGAAACTCCGGTGGTGTGGCCCCTGCTGAGCAGCACTTGCACAGCACCAAGGCTGGCTTTCCAACATCTTCCCTCCCTCACCCACACAGTGGGATGGGGTGGGCAAGATCTTGGGAGAGGACACAGTCAGGACAGCTGACCCAAACTGACCAAAGAGATAGTCCACACCGTGTGACATCAGCTCAAGTATAAAAGGGAGAGAAACAAGGAGGGGGTTGGGGTCATCCGTTTGTGAAGACGCTTGTCCTCTGAGCAACCACTATGCGTACCAGAGCCCTGCTTCCCAGGAAAGGCCAGACATCGCCTGCTGATGGGAAGCAGAGAATAAGATCTTGTTTTGCTTCGCACGCAGCTTGCTTTTTTGCCTTTTTTCTCCTATTAAACTGCCTTTATTGTACCCTATGGGCTCTTCCTGTCTTATTCTCTTCCCTGCTTGTCACGCTGAGGGAAGTAGGGGGGAGCGATAGAGCGACTTGGTGGGTACCTGGCACTCAGCCAAGGCAGTTTCTTTTGGCGCCCAACATGGGGCTCAAACCCACGAACCTTGAGATGAAGGGTCTCATGCTCTACCAACTGAGCTATCCCACCAGGCAGCACAGGTGAGACAAGCTGGTGGTGCACCTGGGGCTTCTTGGCCAACACACACCCCAGGATCCCACCTCATCTAGCATGTGCTGGCCCTCACCTTCACTGCACCGCGGGCTTTCGTTGACAGCCCCCGACTCACGCATGTGCTAGACTCCTTGGTCCGTGTTTCAAGACGGGTCAGGTGGGTGACACTGCCGGCGACGGCCAGGTATGGGCCCAACGCTCCAGTGCCATCCATTTTCAGGTCTAGTTGATTCAGCAGGTGAGTTGTTACACACTCCTTAGCGGATTCCAACTTCCATGGCCACCGTCCTGCTGTCAGCACCTTTTCTGGGCTCTGATGAGCATCGGGCACCTTAACCCGGCGTTCGGTTCATCCCGCAGCACCAGTTCCGCTTACCAAAAGGGGCCCACTGAGCACTCGCATTCCACAGCACAGCTCCACACCAGCGAGCCGGCCCCCTTACCCATTGAAAGTTTGAGAATAGGTTGAGATTGTTTCGGCCCCAAGACCTCTAAACATTTGCTTTACTGGGTAAAACTGCAACCAAGTGCCAGCTATCCTGAGGGAACCAACTACTAGATGGTTCAATTAGTCTTTCGCATCTAGACCCAGGTCGGATGACCGATTTGCACATCAGGACTGCAACAGACTTCCACCAGAGTTCCCTCTGGCTTCACCCTGCCCAGGTATAGTTCACCATCTTTCGGGTTCTAGCACAGACGCAAAAGAAATTGTGGTGTGTTGACCTTGGCTGAGTGCCAGGTACCCACCAAGTCGCTCTATCGCTCCCCCCGCCACTTCCCTCAGCACAACAAGCAGGGAAGAGAAAAAGACAGGAAGAGCCCGTAGGGTACAATAAAGGCAGTTTAATAGGAGAAAAAAAAAAAAAGGAGCGCCACGTGCGAAGAGAAGCAAAACAAGATCTTATTCTCTGCTTCCCATCAGCAGGTGATGTCTGGCCTTTCCTGGGAAGCAGGGCTCTGGTACACATAGTGGTTGCTCAGAGGACAAGTGTCTTCACAAACGGATGACCCCAACCCCCTCCTTGTTTCTCTCCCTTTTATACTTGAGCTGATGTCACACGGTGTGGACTATCTCTTTGGTCAGTTTGGGTCAGCTGTCCTGACTGTGTCCTCTCCCAAGATCTGCCCACCCCATCCCGCTGTGTGGGTGAGGGGGGGAAGATGTTGGAAAGCCAGCCTTGGTGCTGTGCAAGCGCTGCTCAGCAGGGGCCACACCACCGGAGTTTCATCTGCCTCCAGTACAAAGCACAGCAGCATAAGAGCTGCTGTGGGGAACATTAACTCCAGCTCACCCAAACCCAATACAGCACTTGGGCAGCATCAAGAAAAAGCCCAGCTCTTAGGGATTCAAGGAGTTTTAGTAGCCACGAAGTATTGATGCCCTCAAAGCACATGGGCACCCCTTGCCCACCACTGTGACAGAGCCAGGACTGGGGTGGAAGGGCACCCAGCAGCTGCCAGCAGCACCGGAGGTGTTCCCAGAGGGGAAATTCCCCCTTTACTGAGGATCATAGGAGAGCAAGGGTAGAAGGGGCTGTGGCAGAGGGAGGCATTCGATGGCAGCAGAATGCAGTTACTCAGGTTGCATTCTGCATTAAACCAGGACTCAACGGCTCACAAAGGAGTAATACATGCAAGGTGACCAATAAGTGATGCCTTAAAATAAAATGCAAACAATCCCACAAACAAATCCCTCAGAGCTCCTTGTCTGCTGCTCCAGACACTTCAATGCTCTATACAGCCAAAGGACTCTGCTCTACAATCGCTGCCACGCGCTGTAGCAGCTACAACACCACAGACACATGGGAAAGACTCCCCAGTGGCCTCAGAGCTTAGGCTTTGCAGGATCAAACCTTACCTGAAATACTTGTCCTCCGCTGTGAGCAGGGCAGGAGTTGCTCTTTCAGGCTAGCCATGCTTCCTACCTTTAAGGACCCGGCTGCAGGCAGGGCTAAGAGGAACTTCAGAGGAGCAGAAAAGCCCAACACACCCCAGACAACCCAGCTAGGAACTGAGAAGCCGGCCTGAGCTTAAATAGGATATTTGGTGTAGGGTGTGGATGAAAAGCCCAGGTGAGGCCATTTAGGACCCAGTCATCAACTAGTCAGCTTTGCAGGTGAAGAGATGGCTTGTCTCTGATGGATTTAAAGAGCCAAACCTGCTGTATGTGTTGGGACAGGATACTTGCAGTAAAGATAGTGTCACCTTGGAGCAGAGGACAGGGCAGGGGCCCTGCCAGGGTGTGCAGAGTAACCCAAAGCCACTCACTGCTGTAGCAGCTCTCTCCAGGAGCTTTATACCTCCAGAAAGAAAGTAGGTTGGCATCACCCACCAGGGAATTATCTGTGCCCAGGATGGGGCTCTGGAGCAGACCCAGGCAGCAACAGCAGCACACAGCATCCCACCCCAGCATCCTGGCATCACAGATCCCAGTGACATGCTACAGACTGGGAGTGTCTTGGGGCTTCCTTAAAAGCGGTGGCCCATCAGGAAAGCCAAAGCCACAAACATTCTCCTTTTCCAAAGGCACACACCGAGGGAGGGAGCCACCCTCCTGGGTGCTGAGCATCTCCTAAACAGAGCTAGAAGAGCAGGTTCTGCAGAATCCTGGAAAAGGCTGAGACTCCCAACACAAGATGAAACACAGACCCCTCCAAGCTGCTGTGCAAATGGGGCACTTCAGGGGTGTGATGGCACATTCGAGTCTGTCCTGTGTGCTCTCAAACTGGGGCCATTGGGCAGCCCCGTTAATAACTGCCCAGGGGACAGTATCCCAGGGTGTCTGTGGGAAGCAGCAGCATATCTCAGGAGCCAGCTCTTCTCTAGCAAGCTACTGCCGACCTCCACGAGAGGGCTTTGCTGTACAAGGAAATGAAATCAAAGGAGCTTCATTTACAGTCGGCTTTCGGTTAGGTCGTGTCTTTTCCCCACATCTTCTCACCAAGGACTTTAGTGGGCAGCAGCAGGACACAGGCACCAAGTATTACACCCAAAGACTCTTGCTGATATTTGTATGTTAGCAATAGCATTGGAAACAGTCACCGTTGGGTTTTTTTAAATTATTTTGGGGTTGGAAGGGACCTTTCAAGGTCATCTGGTCCAACGCCCCCGCAGGGAGCAGGGACATCTGCAACTAGAGCAGGTTGCTCAGAGCCCATCCAACCTGACCTGGAATGGTTCCAGGGATGGGGCATTGACCATCTCTCTTGGCAGCCTGGACCAGCGTCTCACTGCTGTCTGTGTAAAAAGTTTCTTCCTTCTCTCCAATCTAAATCTCCCCTCTTTTAGTTTAAACCCATCACCTCTGATCCTGTCACAACAGGCTCTGCTAAAAGATCTGTCCCCATCTTTCTGACAGGCCCCTTTGAGTACTGAAAGACCACAAGAAGGTCTCCCCAAAGCCTTCTCTTCTCCAGGCTGAACAAGCCCAACTCTCCCAGCCTGGCCTCCCAGCAGAGGGTTCCAGCCCTCCCAGCACTGCTGAGGCTCCTCTGGCCCAGCTCCAACAGGTCCCTGTCTCTCCTGTGCTGAGGACTCCAGAGCTGGACCCAGCACTTGCAGGGTGGTGGTGGGGATTTCCCCAGAGCCCTGGGAGCAGAGAGGCAGGATCCCCCCTGGTCCTGCTGCCCACACTGCTGGGAATGCAGCCCAGGGGGCCAGTGGCTTCTGGGCTGCTAGAGCATGGGGCCAGCTCTCGTCCAGCTTTTCACTCACCTTTCCTGGCTGAGCTACAACCCCGGTCATGGCTGGGTGAGGGATGAGCCCAACTTTCCCAGGGGATTCTGGCATCAAACTTGGCCCTGAAGCACAGCCACAGCCTTCAGCACTAAGGCACCTGCTGGCAAAATGAGCTGGGCCCCGCGCTTCAGGAGGCACAGGGCGGTCACCTGCAATTCCTCCCAGCAGAGCCAAGTGCTTTGAAGCACATGTGATGATGGATGGGGCAGTTCCCTCATTCCCACGCACGCATCGCCAGAGATAGGCGCCTGCTGGGCTGCGACCGTGGGAACTCGCAGGGCTGAGGAGAAGCAGGAGAGAGGAAGATGAATCTTCTGCCCCTGGCATGACCAAAAGAATTCACCCTGATTTCCATGTGCAGTCATGCTGGTCTTGAGCAGGAGACATGAATCACAGTGTAGGTACTTGCAGGGACTAGTCACAGGCCACCAGCTCCAGTAAATGATAGCAGCATGTTGCACCTTGCCTGGCCATCCCCAAGCATGTCCTCTCACCAGCCCCTACGGACAAAAAAACTCCTTTTCTTAACAGATATATTGACATGGCTGGTTTAGGGTAACACCACCTTAACTGGAGACCTCACTGAATGTCAACCAGGTTCCCAAAGCAGCAGTGTTTGGGGTAAGGCAGCTCCTTAATCTCCCGGGGTTTGAATCTCCCGAGGGTGAAGCCTAGCCCGGCCCTTGCCAGGAGATATCCAGGCTCGCTTGAAGGCCGCTCACACTGTCTCTCAAGGTCACTTCCAGCCTCCTACGCCCCTGATCTAACGAGGAGCGACACGTGGCCGGCCGGGCAGGGAGCCGCGGGGGGATGCGGTGGCTGCTTTTGTGCACCGGCTGCTTCCCTCCCTCAGGCTGTGCTCCAAAAAGAGCACCGGAGCGAGCCATGCCTGGGCACAAGGCCATCCTCCCCACCTCCTACCGGCACTCCAGAGCTTCTCCCCACCTGGAAAGCTCTACAAGGACAAGACACGGCCAATTCTGCCCAGCCACAGCACCAGGACATCCACAGCTCCAGAGAAGGGAGTGATGCTGCTAGAGGCACAAAATGATGCCAGCTTCCAGCTCAGGTCCCCTGGGGAGCTGAGCTGCCCTGCCACCAGTCTCCAAGCTGGCGATGGTGGCACAGGGGAACCAAAAGCACTTTTACCACCTGACACATCATCTCTGGCAGCGTGGGCCTGCTCTGCACCACGGACTGGGCTTGTATTTGCCCATCCTTTGCCAGCAGCCCAGCCGGTGCCCCTCACCAATGCCATGTGGCAGAAGGGGATGGCCGTGTCCCAGCATGGGGCATGGGGAAGTGCGGTCCTGACCACTGGAGTCCACCGTGGCACCCGTCTGTGCTAGGAAAAAATACGAGGTGCCTTAAAAGAGTAACAGCTTTCCTCCTTTTTCTTATGTCGACCTGTGAGGGTGATATTTTTAAGTGTACAACTATTGCTGGGACTGCCAGGCTTCCACCACCAGCTAAGAGGGAAGGAGCAGGCTGCGACTGGGGCTGTCAGGTGCTGGGGTGACTGCGACGGGACCGACCTCACCACCACAGCAGCACTGGGATCAGAGCCCAGCTCTGTGCTCGGCTCACCGGTGGCACACGCTTCCTTGCAGCCGCTCCCCCTTCCTCAGGGAGGGCTGTGGAGACACAAGGGGTGGCTCTTTCCTCCTGCTACTTGTCACCCTGTTTATTTTTAACAGCCCTCCTCTCCAGCCCCGAAAAGTGTCCTCTGGTGCTTTCCCAGCCCTATGCCACTGCTTGGAACCCAGGGAGGCCAATCCCTCCCCACCTGGCCACCGACCAGGGACATCACGTCACACTCTCCTCAGCTGAAGGCAAATGCTCGCTCCATTGCCCTTTCCAGGGACGGAATTTCGGCGAGGTCGGTGCACACGGGGCACTGCCTGGGCCGAAGAGGGACAAGGACAAGCAGGAGGTGTGCGTGGCCCTGGCCACCTCCTTGCAAATTGGCCCTTCAATACAAAATGCAGCAGCTCTCTCTGGAAAAAAAAAAAAAAAAAGGTAAGGTAGGGAGAAGTTTGCCCTCTGACGGGCTCACTGGCTCTGAGAAAGGATGGGAGAAGGATGCTGTGAATATCCAGTGGGGCTTTTACTCAGTTCCCTCCCAACAGTGTTTATGACCCTCTGACATTTGCTTCCCATTAAAGCAAAAGCCACAGGGCAGGGCCACTCGCCGCTCCCAGCAACTGAGCGAGCGGCACGGGCTGGTTGCCCACGGGTGCTGCCGCCGGCCCTCTGCCCCAAGTGCCAGAGCCAGGAAGGGGAGCATGACCCCACCAGTGCCCCCTCCCCAGCAAGGTAAATCCCAACTTGAAAACACCAAGCCAAGCTTTTGCAACTCTCCCTGGCCAGCTGCACCACCCCACAGAGGAGGGAAGAAGAGCCCTAGTTCCCCTCCCTTGTCCGTCCTTCTGTCCCTCCTGCCTTTCCATGGGAGATGCGCCTTCCTCTGGACATGGCTCCTCCCAGCCTCTCCACTGTGCCAAGGACCCACAGGGTCAAACATTCCCCCCGGAGTACATAGGACTGAAAATGGGCCCTGCCCTCCCCGCCCCCTTGACCTGGAGGCTGTCAATGCACTCCAGCCTGAGTGAAGGGTGAGACTGTGATCTGAGGGGAGGGTTCATCTTCACCCCAGAGAGGTGAGGGTGGCCCACTGCCCCTCACACATCCCCCATCCCCACAGGACTTACTGCTGCTTGTCAATGTTGTGCTCCAGCTCCTGTAAAACGCTGCCCTGGGCCAGTGCTGGGTGAAAAAAAAAAACCACGCAGAAATTCCTCCTGCCTTGAAAAACAGCAGCCCCATTGCCATGGAGACGTAACACTGCACTGCTCCCGCTGCTCCCCTTTGCCCGGTCGCAGCAAGGCAGGGATGCTCAGTAGTCCCAGCACTGCACGAGCAAACCTGCCTCCTGCCCCGGGTCCCGGCTTGGTTCTTCCATCGCCTCATGCTCCCACCACCCCCAGCACGCCACGGGACGGAGGGAGCTGGGGCGAATCACGGCATGCACTGGTAAAGCCCATCTGCCTGTGCTCTTTGGCGCCTGGTTTTGCAGGAGTAAACCCAGGGAACTGAGCAGGATGTGGCCAGTGGGGATTTCTTTGCCTCCTGCTGCCAAAACAGCCACTTTCTCCCCCTCTTCTAGTGATGGGCCCCCAGCTCCACAAGGGATGGCAAAGTGGAAGCTGCTGCTGCCTGTGCCATGCTGCCTGCGTTCTTCTGTTGGCTCCAGAAGGGGAGCAGAACACCATGGCAATCCCAGACCCCAAGCCCCGAGGCAGGGGGAGCAGGCACCCATCATAAGACTCCCACAGACCAAACCTGGGGACGCTAACGGGGCTCCCACCACCGCACCGCACTCCGGACACACTCCCTCCTTCCTGCCCTCGCTCTCCTTTCCTGCCTTTCCCAGCCCACCCTCCAGATTTCCGAGTAAGCCGTGTCCTTCCTGCCCGCCGTAGCAGAGCCAGCACGTCCCATCCGCCCAGCCAGCCATATAACTTCTCTATTTCCCTCCCTGTTCTCCTTTTTCCCTGCCCCAGGCCTCTGGCTTCCCCTCCTGCTCTGCCTGACCTGGAGCCACAGGGCTGTGCTGGCCGGTGAACCCCGGGGTTTGCCAAAGCAAACAGCACCAGCAGGAGGAGGAGGGCGGCTGAGGTCAGAAGGGCAGAGCTCACCCTGCCTTGCTGCTCCTCCAGGATGGAGAATTCCTCTTTGCTTTTTAAAAGCTCCAGAGCTTGGTGGGCTGGGAGTGTTGGAGGTGATGCCTCAGCTGAGCAGAGCCCAGGGATGCTGAGGAGCAGGCTGGGGGTCTAGGGTGGAAGGCTGAGCTTCATGGGGTGCTGGAGGCCAAGGGAAAGCAGATCCAGGACTCGAGCCTCCTGCAAGCAAGGTCTTTTTCCTCCTGCTCTGCTCACTGCCAGGAAAAGCAACAGGAAAATATTTCCCTGGGAATTGTTTTTGTTCCTTCCTCTGTGTCTGTATGTATGAAAGTCTCCTCCGCCTTGGACATGTCTCAACCTGTCCCGAGGCTCAGATTAATCCCCGGCACCACCAGGGACGACAGCTGAGGTCAGATGCTGTCAGCAGAGGCGAGTAGGAGGAGGAGGAGGAGGAGGAGAAGGAGGAGGAGACCTTCCCCGTAGGAAACCAGAGCAGCCAGCACAAACAACAGGCAGCCCTACCTGCTTCTCCCGAGCAGGAGGTTACCCTGCACCGTGGCGGCACATCAGATCATCTCATATGAGAGGGAGATCTCGATTCTGGCAGTGCCCGAACAATGCGGCAGAGCCTAAAGCCTGGCTTAAGGGAAAGGCCAGGCTGAACTGGGTAGCTGCAGGCAGGCAGGCTGCAGCCTGGCAGTGCCTCCAGCACAGCAGCTGCACAACGTTGATGTCGAAAAACAGGTAAGCAGCGCTGGGTACCTCTGCATCTCCACCAGCCTTGTAAAGGCCTGGCTGGCTTCCTTGAATGGAGGGAGCTGCAAGAAAGAGAAAAAAGATGAATTGTCCCCATCTCCTGCCCCAGAGAAACCCCCCAGACTGGTCTGGGCCAGAAGAGCCAGTTGAAATTGGGATGGAGGGAGAGCACATCCACCACAAAGCCAGTTCCTCAGTGTGCAAAGCACTCAATGCCACCTCGGAGCAACTGAGACCACCTCAGGAGAGCTCAGCTCCAGGGAATGATGCTCTACAGTCCCTGGCAGGCAAATCATCTTCCTCTCCTCCTGCTTTCCCCTCTCCCTCACACGAGTGCTTGGGAAATACATGAGGACTGACTATTTGCCTACAGCTCCAAGCCCTTCCCTCCCCCTCTCCCCAGGCTCCATCACCAATAAATCACCCCGCTGGGAGAGAGAGCCAGAGGAAACCAGAGGCACAAAACCTCAAACAGAGCCCTTTCTTCCCCCCTCCCCTTGCTCTCCCAAGCAGCTCTGCATTTCATTAGGGCAGCCAGGCCAGCCCTCGCCCAGCTGGGGAGGAGGAGAAGAGGGGGGCCCTGCAGGGTTTGCTTGTTGGGAGCAGAAATCACAACCAGAAGACCAGGAGCATGGAGTTGTGTTTGTCACTGCATCCTGGCGCTCGCCTGGCCCTGACCCTGCCTCCAGGACCCACACTGGCCTGGAATAGCTCTCCTCCATTGGGATCCCTCCACGCCAAGGCACCTTCCAGCCATCCCCTCCCAGTGCCAACCCTTCTCTCTGCCCCGCTCCAGCCTCACAAAGGCGTTTGGATGCTCCTTGGAAGGAGCCCTGGGTTTTTCAGCCAGCCTCGCCAGCGGGCTCAGCGCTGCCAGCAAGCTTCGTCGCCTTCCCTCTCCCGCCACACGGCTCCTCCCAGGCTGGGAGCATCCTGCTCAGGCACACTCCGAGCCTGTCCCTGCTTGGGGGAGAGCAGCGAGAACAAGCACCCCTCAGTCAACTGGGAACCGAGGAGGGGGGGCTTCCTCCGCCCACCCTAAAGATATATTGGCAAAGCATCTCCAGCAAGCACAGTACATTGGAGACAGATGCAAACGCCGCAGCTGCACCACGGCTGGGGGGCATCCGGACATGCCTCCATCCAGCCTTTCCAGCCACCATTTAAGCAAGAAGTACTGGGCCAAAGCACTTTTGCACCCCTCCTGACCCCCCCAAAAAACCCCTGCCCTGAGGTTTAAGCCTTGACAAAGCAGCCTCGCTCCACTCTAGGGGTGCCCTGCAGCTCCCCAGGCAGGGAGAGGTCCCAGCAGGCGCTCAGCCCCACGGCGCCAGCTGCCTCCCTCTCCTCTCTCCCAGCAGCTCACCAGATTCCTGAGCGCTGACACAGGATGCTGCAGCCATGAGTGTGCAGCGCCTTCCTCCCCCTTCTCCTTTCCCAGGAGAGGAGGGACGAGTGGGTAAAGCTGGGTCACATCAGGCCAGGAGGGAGGGAGCAAGAGCATCTGGAGTGAAATCTGGAGCCTCCTGTTAGCCCCAGCTCCTCGCTGTCCATCGCCTCCCAGCCCCATGGGTTTCCTTGGCCTCTGGCTGGCCCCTGGCCCAGGCCAGCTGTGGGGCCATCCCTTTAAAGGGCGAGATGATTCACACCATTAACACACCCTTCCTGGCAAAAGCCAGTTTTAAGCAATTGCCTCTCTCCAGAAGGTATCCCCGATGCGAGCTGCAGCTCACCCGCCTGGAGCTGCAACCGGCAATCCCTCTGTCGCCAATTACAGCGGGAGAAAAGCGAAAGCCTGCCGCTCACCCTCCTCCCCCGGCAGCCATGCTCCCAGCTTCCTCCACTGGCAGCTATCCCACCCCTCAGCTGCGCTAAGGGATTTTCCCAACACCCCTCTGCTCCCAGGCTCTCCAGGGACCTGAGCTGGGGCAGGGTGTTGCAGTTGTCTGGGCGAGCACTTCCAACAGCTCGTTGCTATTATAGGAAGGTGAGGATCCTGCCCTCTTGCCATGAAGTAATATCCTCCTCGACCCCGTGAGGTAGTTTCCATAAGAGTCACCTTCTCTTCCCAAGTGATGAAAGTTTTTATTTTTATCTGGCTTATTTACGCCCTTCTCTTCCCTCCACCAGCATTGGCCTGGGCAGCAGGTTTGGGTTGTAAACCTCTCCTTCCTGAGTTTTTTCCCCCCTTTCCCTGCTCAGCTGTCCCATTCCATCACCCTCACCTCTGCAGCAATCGAAAGGCAGCGCCATGGGCCAAAGAGAAGTCCAGGGACTGAAGCAGCACAACGGAACTATCAAAGAAAACAGACGCCATTTAGGCAAAAAATGATTATAGGATTAAAAAAAACCCCAGACACTAGGGGAGGAAAACAAACACAGAGCAGAGAAATTGATTCCTAAAGTGACAGAGCTGTCATCAGGGGTCATTTTCAATCTGAGGCTCCTTTCCCGGTGGCAGGGCAGACCCCTCAGTAACGAGCCCAAGCTCACCAGTAGCTACCTCTTCTCAACTAATTTTCCCAGCCTCCTCAGCAGCTCCCCAGAGAGCAAACCCCATGTGTTACTAAAACACAGCCACGAGAACTTAAGCGAGGTGCATGTTGGGGCAGCAGATGGAGCTGGATCGGGTCTTTTGGGGACATGGCACCGTGGTCATCAGCTGGTAAGCGAGGACTTGCTCACCTCAGATAGCTCCGCGGAGAGGTCACGCCAGCCACAGGGAGCTGCACTGACATCTCTGGGTCGTCTCTGCCGTATTTTCAGAGGCCAACGGCAATTAAGCCATTGCGCAACTCTTCTGGAAAATGGACTAGGTACGAGCTCTGCTGGTGAGCTGTGCCAAAAGGAGGTTGTGTCTGGTCTGCACAGGGACACACAAACCAACTGGACCAGATGCTCTTCCAGCAGTTGAGCGCTCAGAAAACCTTTAGATGTGCCAAGATGCTCCTGATCAAGTCGGCAACAGCCAAGAGCAGGAGTGCCCCCACCCCATTTTGGCATGCAGGAGCTGAACACAAGCCCTGGGCAAAACCATCTGCTTCCATGGAGATACTGCCTGGCAAGAGGAGCAGGACTGAAGCCCTCCCTTGCCTAGGGAATGAAGCCGTGCTTTTAGAGGAGTAGGAGGCCATCTCCATCCCTCAGCCCAGCTTCTGACCCACAAGAAGAACCTGTCCTCAGAGCTGGGCATTTTGGAGAGCTGAGGGGAAAGTCCTTCATAGCCACCCTTCTTGTCCCACTGGAGAGGTCCCAAGGTGACTGTGTCTCCCACCTAACAGCCACACTGAAACTGGGACTGTAGGGTTCTCCTGGAGAGCACTTGTATGAGTGAAGTAGGGGCAAGCCCTTCCTGTCACCTCCCAAAGGTCATCAAGTGGAAAGAAATGTCTCATCACATGCAGCTCCCTTGGTGTTGCCTACCAGCCTAAAAATCACACATCACCATTAAGTGCAATTATCAAGAAAATTAAGATGGTAGGACTTTCTCTTTTACATAAGAATGTGGAGCTAAGAACTAGCAGAGCTCCCTCTAAGCCATCCCAGACCAAGCTTCTCCCCATCACCCTCCTACCGCTTCAGAAGGACCAAGCCTGACACCTCCAGCCCTCAGAGCAACAAGGTGTAAAAGCCCAGCCTCTGACCCCAGTGTCCCTTGCAAGTCCCAACCACGCCTGAGAAAGCAGAAGAGAGCAGAAAACCTTCATGTCATTCATCACTCACCTCCCACACCGCTCTCCTACCCGAGCTGGGCCCCCGAGGTTCAGCCAGATATCCCAGGCTGCGTTTCACAGCACACAAATGTCTTCCTTGGCTCACGAGATGCAATTCTCAGTTGAAAAAAGTTCATTAATTAGGAGCAGAGGAACCTCTAGTGAATCTCCCATTAAGCAGCAGGAAAAAAAAAAAAGAATTCCCCTACAATCCAGTCTAATTACAATGCCTCGGGGCACTCCACAGTCACTCTGGAGTGGAGGCCAAACTTTTCTCCCCACCCCTAAGAGCAGGAACTTTAACCCAGTTAGAGTTTTAGTGATAAAGGAAAAAAAAAACCGCAGCAAGCCCTGGTATTCGTTTGTACTATTCTGCAAGTAGCAATAAAGAGAAGGCACCGAAAACTCTCTCTGGCAAAGATCCCATGAGGTCTGGGATCCCCTCGCACACCCCCAAGTCCAGACTTCTGGGGAGGGGAATGCAGAGGCCAGGCCGAGGTGGCCATGCCACAGGGCCAGGACTGCGCAGGCAGCTGCTCTTCTGCAATTTAGCAACCGCCTTCCACCCCCCGAGGGACGCTGCACACGAGGTACTTTGAGCGCGACCTCAAATACCACAGCAGCTCCAGCCCTTGGAAGAGACAGCAGCAGAGGACTGGGAAGACCCTGGGAAGGGCTCCAGTTGCCCTGACACAAGTTTCCTTTTTTCGCTGGCTCCCTGAGGAGCTGGACTCCAACAGGCACTCCGGGCCTCCAGCGAAGCAGGGTGGATCCAGCCACAGACACGCAGCAACCACACCCTGGCTGCTGCCTGCCCGGCTCCCCGCCGCCCTCCTCCTCCTCCTCTCCAACCCGGCGGGGCCACAAACAAGGACCAGGCTTGTACAGATGAAAATATTTAATACGTGTTGTACACGTAGAATTACATTTTATACAAAACAAGATACATCACTGAAGGCGAAACACTGTACAAAAAAACCCTAGGGGAGCCCCAAGCCTTTATACAACAAAGACCGGGAGTTCGCAAGCCTAACAAACAGGCTCAAGGACTTTCCGTCAGAGCGTCTGTAAACTTCGTTTCTCTCAATAAACACTTTTAAAAAGCACCATGTAATAGTTCTGACCTAAACCTTTCCAAAATAGAAACTTTATTTAATAAATTTAATACTTTCCAAGCTCAAAATATCACCTGGTGGGAGCGCCCCGTCCGGTGCCGGTGGCAGCCGAGGAGCCTCCCCCAAGACGGTGGCCCGGACGGGAAGGGGAATTCCGGGTGGGCAGGGCCCGGGGCGCTCCCAGGGCGGGTGCCGGCAGACGGGACCCGAAGGGGGAAGTGCTGCTGCCGCTGCTGCCCC
>VWZK01001087.1:431536-487959 GCA_013396935.1 Baryphthengus martii
CCGCCGGCTGGCCCCCGCGCGCCCGCGCCGGCCAATGGCGAGGCAGGGGAGCGGGTTCGAACGCTGGCCCCGCGGAGCTGGCTCTTAAAGCGGCAACGCCGGCATGAGGAGACTTGTGGGGCCCGCCCGCAGGGGGCCAGCGGGCAGGGCTGCAGTAGCTTCCCCCCCATCCCATCCCAGGCTCTGCAGCACCCCAGCATCGCTGCGCTCCACACTAGCTGGATTAGAACGACAGGCAGCTGTAGGAATTTTAGCCAAAACAGCTGAAACGTTTCTGGGGGAAAACCAAACCCAATCCAAACCACCCAATCCAAGAACAACCCCAGTTTTGTGCAAGGTTAGAAATGTTTCCCCCAATTTCAGCACTGTTTCCTGACACCTTGTGTTAGAGAAGGAACTGGTGTTGGTGTTGGCTGGAAGGGAAAGTGTACATTTGAGTATTTCAAGGAAAATCGGCCCCGACGGTTGAGCAGAAAGCCATCCCTGCCCAGCTGCCAGCTGGAGATCTGCACCAGGGATCTGGCAGCAAAAATGACGGAAAGCCCACGAGAGAAAGTGAAGATTCACAAGGGTGGGAAGGGCTATCAGGGAGGGTGGGGGAGGAGAACAGGCCACCAACATCTCCAGGGGTGAGGGGAACCATGGCAATCTAGAGCACTTTGGGAACTGAAACCTTGCTCTGCCATAGCTGTGAAACTCGGTGGCAGGGCCACCAGGCTGGAGGCCACAGGGGACAACCCACCTAGACGCAACTCCAGGGAAGCCTCTGAGAAACCTCCACGTGGCTCTTGCTCTGGACAAGCTGTGGAGTGTTTCAGGGCTTAGATCAGGGACTCTCCTTCTTCCACTGAGGAACAATCCCTATCTGCAAGGAGGCAAGAAGTGAAAGGGTCCCAGATTGAGGAAGTTCAATATACTGCCCCAGAGTATTTGTTTCCGGTCCCAGATGACACATGACAACTCGCTTCCATCCTTTTTTTTCCAAGGGATTTGTCTGCAGACCCCCCTAAAGGGAGAGCCACAACCTGTCATGATGCTTTATTGACAGGAGCTACCATCACATCCTGATTTGCTGTAAGGACAATGGGGTGGCTGGTCACAGCAGTAATAAAAACCCTCTGAAGATTCAGCCACCCAAGATGTAGCTGACACAGCAGGAGCCTCCCCCTGAAAAAAGAACAACCCAGCAACCCACACTTGGGCCAAATGCTTGTTTTCCTCCTGCTCTAGTACAGCTGGAAAACCTCAAAGGCCATCCTCTGGATGTTGAACACAATGGCACATCGACCTAGGGGATGACATCTCAAAATGCCCACCTCCTCTTGTGCAAATATGCCACACTGTGTCCTAAATGACTCGACTGGAGCACGATCAACCCCATGGCCAAAACACTGGCCAAAACAGCCAGCCCCAGCTGCAGCGAGTGGGGCCATCCCCTCCACGCCCAGCGTGGGAGGCCAGAGGGACGCCAGCCCCAGCGGTGGGAACCGAGGGTTTCCAGACCTGCCGAACCTGCTCCCTGCACCTCGGAGGACCGGCAACACCCTGGCCCAAGCCCTCGGGTCAGTCTAACCAGCCGGGGCAGGTCTGGGCTCAGATGATTGGGACTGTAGTCATGTCTCCTCACCCGCGGCTGCCACCAGGGTCCTCTCTGTGGCACAGCCCTCGGTCGTGCCCCTGCCAAAAAGGCTTGGGCATCACCAGGCGTGTTGCTCTGGGACAGCTGTTTGCAGGATCCAGGCACCTGCATCCTCAGCAGAGATGACCCTGGTTAGAAGGATAAAGCCAAGTGTGATACGTCTCAGCTGGATATATATTCCTGACACAGATGCTGACAAAGAGCTGTGGTTGCAGAGCCACCCCACCGGCTGGAAAAAGCCAAAGGCAGGTGGAGGAGACACAATGTGAGAGCTCTGCTGAATAAAGATGCCCAGATTGGAGTGGACTGACCTGTTCTGCCGCTCACCGCCTCACCCCAATGGCATGAGGCTCTGTTTCTCTCTGGTCACCAGGTTTTGGCTCCCTGCTCTGCCCAGGAGTGGGCAGGCTGTCAGCCTCAACCCTGCCCTGGCCAGGGATAAGCACAAGCACAATGGAGACAGGTACAGGTCCTTCATCCCTATTAGTGCTCAGACAGAGGAGCTGGAGAGCAGGGAGGAGCAGAAGTGCACATCAGGCAGCAGAGATACTACCTGGTACCACCAGTTTCACCCACCAACACCGTGCCCAGTGTCAGGCAAAACCTGGTGTCAAGCACTAACCACCAGCACTTGTCCTTCCCAGGGCACCTTGACATCTGCCCTGCCCCTGCCTGTGCTTCATGCCCTTCACAAAGAGCTGGAGGGGAGACTTGTTCTCCATGGGGTGGCCGTGCAGGAGGAAGGCAGGAGGAGAGGACGGGCAGCAGTACAGGCAGAGCCTGTCCCAGGCAGCCGGTTTAAGCTGGGCGGTATTTTGGTGGCAGCCCTGCCTTTCCCTCCCAGGCTGATGTCATGCTTTAGTAAGTTTGAGGCCGAGTCACATGGCAGCTTCTGAGGTCAGCGCCTGGGGTGGCTTTGTTGTCTGTCTGTCTGCCCGCCTGCCTGCCTGCCTGCTCGCACGGGGTTCCTGCCTGCACCCGAGCTCATCCCCATCCCCTCCAAGCAGAGCATCTCCGGGATACCCAGCGCTCAGCATCTCTGGCATACCCACAGCTCAGCGATGTGGGAGCCATCTCCTGACACCTCCAACAGTCGTCTGTCTGCCTGCAGAAGCAGCATTGCCCCCCAGTTCTGAGGGGGTCAAAGGGGGAGAGAGGAGGAGGAGGCGGAGGAAAGGGAGTGACGGAGGTGCTCTAATCTCTGCATGTGATCTAACTGAGCTGGAAGGGGGTTGATGAACAATTAACAATCCTCCGGCTCAGCTGCTGTTTCCCGAAATAGCTCTGGCAAGAGGAGGGAGGAGGAGGAGGGCGGACGGACGGACGGACAGACGGACGGGGCTGGCAGACAAAGGTGGCCTCTCCGCCAACACGCACGGCCGGCAGAGGAGGCAGCCCCAGAGGCCGAGCAGCGGGGAGCCCGTGGCCCCACCTGGAAAAGAAACAAAGCGAGATAAAAGCAGCTCGGGGCAGGAAGCAGCTTGCGGCACAAATAATAATTGCAGAGGGCTGCGCGCACCGCCGGCGTTTTTTGGGAGGCGTTTCGATCCGCCTGCCACCGTCGGCGCCGGGAAGCTCACTGGGGATCCGCACGGCTACATCTCAGCCGGGAGCAGCGTGGGCTGGTGGGGCTGGGTGCCAGCTGCCTGCATTCCCAACTACAGCAAAATCCCAGCTGGGGTCCTCCCGTCCCGCCCTGAGCCGTGGCCCACGAGGTGGTGGTGGCGGCAGGATGGCTGGAGGCCATACCGGCACGGCCATCTGGTGCGCAGCATGGCTGCCCCAACCTGCGGTGGTGGGGCTGAGGATGTGGTTAGCGAGATCCTGTTTCGACAGCGGCGCCTGTCCCCGTCCCCGCACACCCCCCACCAGCTCCTCGCTGTCACCAAATGTGCAGCCCAGGCCCCATGGAGAAGGCAGCTGCAGCAAAGCGGTGGAAAACCCTCTGGATAGGATGGATAGTGAAGTTAGGGTCTCTTCAAAGCACTGGCTGAAGTCATCCATCGCTTCTCTTGGCTCTCCCAGTGTCACTGCAGAGCATTGCTCCCTCTCTCGTTGATTTGCAGCAGGATTTATGAGTGAGACCCCTCCCAGGACAAAGTTGGAAATGAAAAAAAGATGGAGCAGGTTGGACTAGGTGACCTTTAAAGGTCCCTTCCAACGCAAACTGTTCTATGAGTCTATGAAAATAGCCAGCCCTCCCTTACCACCAGTGGGTCTGAGGAAAAAACCTCAGCACCAATAGCTCCTTGCAGCAAAAACAGAGCTTCGGGACAACCAAAACTCCGGGGAGACCCACGCTCATCCCCAGGGATTGCTGACGGGAGCAAAACAGGACAGAGAGTTATGTTTCCAAACGTGGATTTATCCACAGCCCAAGTTCATCTCTAGATGAGAATAAGGAGCATCTGAGTTGTGAGGGACCCACATAGGGCTCAGGAGAAGGAGTAGGCTTGGTTGAGGTCAGTGTTTTGGGGGTTTTCTTCAGAAAAATCAACGATTCGCATGGATGCAGCCTGGAACGGCCGCCATTGGGTATCAATAACTAAGCCCCCGGGGTTCCTAGCTGCTGTGGTTTATCTGAGCTTGGAGATAAGGTCAGAAGACCTAGGAAACGTCCCCAAAACACCACCAAGAGTGCTAACTGCTGATCGCCGCCAAATGAAAACCCAACACGATGTGCAAGCGAAACAAATACAAACAAATCAATACAAAGCTAAACCCAAAGGAGAGGAAGCGGCTCCCTCGGCTTCTGAGGACGCTCAGACACCCACCCCTGCAACCACAGTGGGGTGTGAACCTGCAGCACTGCCCCATACTAGAAAGCAAAGGGGTTTTCCGGGGTGAAAAATCCCCTTCCCGTCGGCAGAGCTAATATACCAAGAAAGCAGGATTCCCTCCTACACGTCTTATTTTTTTTTTCACCAGTGACCTGGGTTTCCCCTTTTTCCTCCTGTACAAGTGATTTAAAATTTCCCTTCCCTTATTTCTAAGCCACTGGCTTGGGATTTCCTTCCCCTGGAGACCCATGACCTGGACCCCTCTGCCTATCAGAAATCCCACTACTCTACTCCTCCAGCAGCCCCTCCAAACACAAAGAGGAGGGGGAAAAAACCCTCATTCCCAGCTATCAGCTTCTTCAGGCAGCTCATTTCCCTTGGAAAAATGCGGCCCCACATCTTTCAGTGTTTTATGGAACTAGTTTGGGTTTCCTGGGGAAAAAATGCATTTATTTGTCCAGGGTTTCCTATCAGACAACCCCTCTATTGTAGTCCACCTTCCTGTATGTTCTTTTTTTTTTCCTCTCTCTGATATGCCTGCAATGGGTCTCGTGCCATTTCCAAAGACGCAGGCTGCCTTGTGCCCAGGGGGGAAAGAAGGACAGCCCTGGGATGCAGCCCAGTGGACACCCCTCTGGCTGCCCAGAAAAGTCCGTGATTTTTGCTGGAGCGATTTGCTCCCCTGTAAACTGAAAAAAGTCGCAGCCTCGGTGGCATTCCCTGGCAGCCCAGCATGGGGTTAAATATCTCCAATTAATCATGCAAACTCCGCACAGAGCCAAACGAAGCCACAGTTCAGCAAGCCGCCGGGTAGATCGTCCGCCCAAAGGAGTTGCAGCCTAATTATTACTTTTTTTTTTTTTTTTTTTTTTTTTTTTTTTCCCCCTCTCCCTGTATCTCAATGTCACCTTCCTTTTAGCCAGCAGGCAAATGATGAGTGCAGCCCTCAGAGCACAGATGGGTCCTCTGTGCAACTGCTTCCCTCTTTGGCGTGGTGGAAGGTTGTACAATGACGCCCCAGAGCCACAGAGCCGTTATCCTAGGAGAGGCTGCCTGCTAACTAAAGGGGGGACACGGGTCCTTGGGACTTGCCAGGAAATCTCACCAACCAGTGCTTATTCAAAGTCCAAAGGCAGGTCAGGAAGGAACCTTGAGTCCTCAGAGTAGCAACCACCCATGAGAGCAGCGAGGGCAAAGCAAGATCCACTCTGTGCCAAATCCCTCCTCCCACCATCAAGGGAAACTGCAAAAGAACGTTGGCTGCCTCTGCTCCATCTGATCTGTGCCCCTTCCCTCTTGTAGGGACCTTCCTTTGGCCACCTCGTCCTTCACCTGGTTTGTGGGACTGGCAACATGATAAAGCCCAGAGCCCTGGTGAGGTTGTCCACGGCCACAGGGATAACAAGGAAGGTAACAGGGAAAGGCTGCTGGGGAAAAGTTCCTTTTAATTTTACCCACTTAAAAAAAGTAAGGAGGACTCTGGCAGTCCAGCACCTGACTACTCATGTAATTTAACCTCTTTTGAGGTCCAGGTGAGCTCTCAGCAGCTTTGGCACCCCACAACAGCAGTCATAGAGGTTCACCTTGAGGAAAGTAATGCTGCCTTTGCTCATTTCCCATTTTCATCTACGTTAAACAACCGATTGCTCATGCACTACAAAATGGAAAATTAAATTTCTCCTAAACAACCCTTCTCCTGAATAGTCATCCCACATCCTACCACCTTGCCTTTGCTTGTTTCTTCCATACTTGATGGCTTTGTTTACCATTTTTGCCCGGTCGCCCAGGCAGGGATTGTAGTCTCCGCCACACACAGGCCTTGCACTGCCTCAAGCCCACCTGAGGGTACGGCCATGGCATGAAACCAGCTCTCGTTAGACAACACGAGCCCGCAAGAGGCAGCAGCAGCAGAAAAGCCACGACCACAGGAGAACTTTGGTCAGGCTTTGCTCCTTCCCAGACAACTGCAAGCCCAAGGAAACCCGCTCCATTTGCTCCAGCGTGTCAACCAGGAGCATCATCCAGCAGCCAAGCCTTCCTCTTGGTAAGGTGCAGTCAGACCTTTAGAGGTTCTTTCCAACGCAAACCTCTTGGCATCTTTTTCTTTTAACCCCTCAGCACTGCTGCCATCAGGCCACCGATGCCATCACACGGCTGAGGCCTCCTGTCATCTACCCCCTCTGTGCTTCACGGTGAAGTCACAAGATTTGTGAAAAATGAGGTTCAGGAAACTGTTACAAATTCAGAGGGTAGGATTTGATGGGAACCCTCAGGATTACATGTAAAACCTCGCTGTTCACCACAACACTACTTACTTAGCTACAAACCAGCGTTTGGTATCAAGTTATCACGGCCTCAATCCTCCTCTTACAACCACTACTGAAAACCTTCAACAACTTGCCCTAAAAATGCAAACGAGGAGGAAAAACACCAAAGCATCTGAAACCCATTCGCTTTATCACTTCTTCCTTTAGCTGTAAAACCTTTTCTGGGGGGGGGGAAATAAATTTTAAAAAATCCCCTACACTTTTACAAAACCAAATTGAAACCAGTCCAGATTTTCCCTGAGAAGAAAAGCCATCGCATCTGAGCCGGATGCGTATTCTTTGCACCAGGTTAGTACGGGATCACACCCCCCCTCCTCCCTCTACGTGTACACACATGCCGCAGAAATTTTCCCGATAAAAGCTTCAGGGAGCCCAGCTCTTCCTGCAGACGGTTGGGATTTTGACGAGCTGGCGCTTTTCGGTGCAGAAGTGTTTAATCAGATCTTTCCTGACCAGTTCTGCAGCTGTGTGCCGTGCGCCAAGCGCTCCGAGCGCAGGGAGGAAGGGGGTGAGCTGCGCATGCCAAAAAGCTACCCAAACACCCCCCTTCACTGCTTCCAAACCAAAAATCAGAGCTTGCCACAAGAAAAAGCCAAAATACCCCTCGCTCTGAAAAAGTCCTAGCAGCGCGGTTGGAGCGGCTTTCATGTGAAAATCTCAATCGTTTACTACATCATGTAAATTAATTTTCAGGTTAAAATCTAAATCACTTACTCCATGGCATAAATTAATTTTCAGCATCAAAGAGAAGGTTGTTTTTACTATTCCTGGAAAGTTTTGCAGCTTCCCTACGTTTTGGTAGCGCCTCTTTATTTTTAGCCCTTGACAGCTCTGCGGAGCTTTACATTTTTGTCGCAGATGCGTAAAAAAAGAACCGTTCTCACTGAAGTGAGCGAAGCATTCCCGTAATTTGTTAAAGGATTTCTGAAGTTCTTAGCTAGTAACCCACAGAAGCTACGGGAGCTTTTCCCTTTTTCATTCCCAACACGGAGAAGGCTTCAGGGGAGGCTTGGCGAGAGCAAGGCAAAAGGAGAATGCGGCAAATTGCCCCTCAATTTGAACAAATTGAACCCCCATAACCTTTGGTGCACTGCTTGGAATACACCACGTTTTTAAGCACCCCAACTACTGCAAACAAATCCCTCTGGAGGCTCCAAACACAGAGCAACAAGGTCATGACATTCACCAAGCTGCTTCGGGGGAGGTGTCCCCGTGGAGGACGCAAGGTCAGACAGGCAAGTTATGTGTCCTGCTGTTTGAGGAACAACCTGCCATCCCCAAGCTCTTTTGCAATACACGAGTCTTTAAGGCACCATGCATCAGGAAACGCTGTCCCAGCAGCACCAGAAGGAGAGCCCAGGGTGGGCATCCAGTAAATACTAGACCTCTGCTGGGATGTCGCTGGCAGGATGAAAGCAGAACTGCCAAGTAGCTTCAACCCATGCCAAGTTCTCCTTCTGCTTGGAAACACGCTGGTTTTCCTGCTCTATCCCAGCAAGAAGCCCAAAGCTGGCAGAGCAAGCGACAAGGGTTTTGGAGAGTACAAGGTCTTTGGGGGACAGGGCAGACAACCTGGCCCAGTGACTCCTTGACACTCTGCTTTTCCTTGGAGACAATCCTTCGTGCTCAGTACAGCACATTTGGCAGGGGCCCCCCAAAACCCGCCAGCGTGGGAAACGAGCCATCCAAGGTGCAGCGAGGAAGGGCCGGCAACCACAAGCCCCAGAGCTACCGCCTGTTGCACCACACCTGGCGAGCTGGCGCTTCCCAGGCGCAGGGCCGGCCGGAGCAGGAGGCGATTTTCTCACCCCACAAACTGCAGGAACCGGTTTGACATGTGCCACCGCCTCCCCACCCCACTCTCATGAGTAAAGCCGCTGCGATTGCACAAGCGAGGAAGGAATTCGGTTCACATGCTGAGCAGGCACCTCTGTGAATGGGGCTTGCGCCTGTTCCCCGGGCGGTGAACCAGCACTGCCTTTGCTGGGGATGCTGGGGCACGGCCACATTCAGGAAGCACAGGCAGGGACATGCATTTAGGTCGAGAGGTAAAGATTTGGGGGATTATTCTGCAAAATCAACCCATCGTGCACGGAGACATCTCCCAGCGAAGCGTCACAGGGAGACCTTTCCCCTCCTGCCAGCTTTCCTAAGCCCAGGGCTACCTCTGCTCGCAGCTGAGGTTACTAGGAAGCCCTGAGGTTGAAGAGAGGTGGCGGTGAGGGAGCGGGGGGCCTCATCCGGGGATGGACAGAAGCCAGGCCGCAGAAGGGAGGAGGAAGAACGGAAGGAAGGAAGGGAGAAAGGCAGCCGTGCCCGCTCATTCCGAGGCCGGAAGGGTAGCCGGAGCAGAGCAGACCGGCTGTCGCTCTGCTCCCTGGGCACGACGCAGCCTGGCCCAGCCGCTTCTCACAAACCCCCCGGCAGGGCCTACAGCCGGGGGGCTAAGCGAGACGTTCGTGCCTCTCAGCACGGCGGCGCTCCCTTCCCGAGCCTAGAAAACCCCTCCCTCGGGAAGAGCCGGGCCTGGCGGCGGCCNCCCTCTCTTTATGTGGCTGAGGAGGGAACTGAGGCGGCCCTGGGCCCTGCTGGGGTGCCTGGTGTCGAGGACCGGGGGCGGAAGACCGTGGGGGCGAGGCGCTGTAGCGGGCAGGTGCCGGGCCGCGCCCGGGCCTCCCCGCACCGGGCGGTCTCCGCTCTGTGGGCCGGGGGAAGCCGAGCATGGAGGGTGCTGCCCCGGGGAGAGGGAAGCGGGAGGTGCAGGAGCTGCTGCCCGAGCTGCAGGTGCGGCTCCCGGCACGCTGGGAGGGGACAGCCCGGCCGGATGTCCCCCCCACTTGGTGGGAGCCAGGTGGCGGTGGCTTGGGAAATGTCGCCCAGGGTTGGGCTGGCTCTTGGGTGGCATCTCCAAGAAGTCAGGGCCGTGGTGTCCTGGCAGAAAGATGGAGCGGAGCAGAGCAGGGAGAGAAACTGCAGCACAGACGGTGGCCGTGAGAGGAAGCAAGCCGCTAAACAAAGGCAGACATCAACATAAGGTGGTCAGAGAAGGAGGAAAGAAGATTGTAGTTTATACAGTGAAAGCACCTCAGTCTCTAAAACCACCCTGAGGCCAGCTTCAACTTCTGCTGCTGGCCAGTCACCACATGGCAGTGAAATGGCACTGGGGAGTGGTGAGGAAAGCTGTGTGAGCACAGGAGGTAGGGGAAAGGATCCTGGTCCCGCCAGGAAAAGTGAATCATTCTGCCAGGTTGAACTGGTGATAAGGAGAAAAAATACGAGTCGCCTTGGGTGGGGAGCAAACGTCCTGTCAAACTTTCTGGAGAAGTTCCCGTGCCGTGCGGTGAAGGGCTTGGAGAGGAGAGGGGCCATGCTGCCGCTCCCGGCGTTAATTATTACCCGACAGGTTGAGGTGGAAGGAGGGGATGGTGGAGCCACCAGCACTGCACTTAGCTTGCTTTCCTGAAGTTCATCACTCCTCTCATCCGAGGACATCCAGCTCTGCTTTAAATTCCTGCTTGTGGGTACTTCCCCAAGTACTCCCAGATAGAGAAAAACGCAAAACTTTTGTTAGTGAGTAGTGGAGGGAACGAAGCTCCAGATCCTCAGAGCAGGCTGCTGACTTGAGGGCACTAGGTATGGCAGACTCGGAGCCGTGGGCGTGCAAGAAGAGGAGGGACGCATGTCAGGGTGCCGAGAGACTGCGGCTTAGACAGCAAAGTTGAATGCTTCGAGCCACAGGGTAACATAAAGAAGGCTCCAGTCCCAGCAGGGTACAGGCTCACTTCATCCATCCTGTGCTTCCCCTGCTGATAACCTGCACTGAGGATAAACACTTGCATCTTACCTAGATGCTGTGTGCGAGCCCTTCCCGGAATCACAGAATGTTAGGGGTTGGAAGGGATCTTGAAAGACCTCTTGGGTTCGTGCTGGCCACTTTTCACATCAGCAAAGTCTGGTCTCATTTGTGTCTCTTATCCCAGCTCCCCGTGAAGCTGGGGGAGTGGTTCAGGGCTCAGGACCCCCAAGTTTGTAAATACAGATAGCCATGCTGACAGACTGTGACCTAAGCTTGCACATCCGCTCGCTCCGAGCCTTTGGTCACAGCGTTCCGAGCCGTCAGCAAGGCCTGCCTTGCCGGGCTGTGAATGCTCTCATCTCCAAAACGCTTAGAGCAGCAGAACAACCTTCCTCTTCCTTAAGCCAGTGTCGTCGAACTGTGTATTTTTTAAATGCTGAGTTAAAATCAACAGTGCTGCACTCCACAGTCTGCCTGGCTGTATTGTGGGGACAGTTCCTGTAATTCTGGGGGGCCCTGGGGATATCTTACATCGGAAGGCTGTTGAGAGGAACGCAAAAGACGAAGTGCCGAAGAGCCGCCTTGTTCAGACACCCTGCCCTGACTTGGATGCTCGACAGGAACCTGTCCCCTAAAGAAACAGGTCCCTTTATTTATTGCTGACCTGTAAGTTGTTGCTACTCGGCCCTTTGTGCTGCAACAATTGCCCAGCCGGTAGGGAAAAATCCTGATTTTAGAAAAGAAAGTGAAAATCGGTTGCGGGAAAGATGTTTGAGAGAAAACTGTGCTTCCCTGCTTAGCTGGACCTGGGGCTGTCCTGGAAAGAGGGCTGCAGAGCAACAAATAAGTAACCCCCTTCCTTTCTCTTTCATCACCAGGGAGGTGCAAAAGGCCGTGAACACTGCCCAGGGGCTCTTCCAGAGGTGGACAGAGCTCTTGCAAGATCCTTCCATCGCCACAAGAGAGGAAATCGACTGGACCACTAATGAGCTCAGGAACAACCTGCGGAGCATCGAGTGGGACCTGGAAGACTTGGATGAAACAATTAATATCCTTTCCGTGGTCCTTTGGAGGTCGCCTTGTGTGGTTCCCGAGTTGTACCAAATAGCCAAGTGATCAGTGCTCGCCAGGTTGGTTTTTTTTGCAGAAATTAGGACTATGTGGGATTGAATTTTACGTTCACACAGGCTTTTCTCAAACTGCAAGTGAGAATCTAAGGCAATTGTGTTCAGCAAAAAGATTTTCCTTTTTGCCTAGGTATATTCCGAGATGCTTTGTTCTAGAAAGCCTGTGAATTTGGATTTCTTTATAGTCAATCCTACTCTAGGGTGGCTTCCAGAAATACTCCTTTTCCCTTGTGTTCATCTGAACGCACTGCGCACCATCAGGGAACCCAAAAAAACCACCAGAGAGAAACCTCATGCCGGTATGAGTGCTGCACAGAACGTTCCTGCCGTGCCTGTGTTTGGTTTTTTTTTTATTTTATGTTTTTTGCTTAGCGTGTTTTGTTCCTTGCTAATCAAATTTTGGGAAAAGGCCCAGTAGACCCCCACTGTCAGGATTTGTGTGTGTGCTAACGGGGATTCCTTGACTCACTGCCTACGCATCGTCGAGGCAAACCCACGGAAATTCAACCTCGATGCGACGGAGCTGGGGATCAGGAAAGCCTTCATCACCAGCACACGGCAGGTGGTCAGGGTAAGGAATGTATGTGGGCTTGGGGTGGGAGGGACAAGGGGTTTAAAAAAAAAGCGGGGGTGGGGGGGAGAGCAGGGAATCAACCTGCTACCTGCTGGCTTCTCAGGCTTCCTCCTCTTCCGTATGTGCTCACTCCCTCCTGAGGCTGCAACAGTGAGCCTGGGAACCTATAGAAACTGGGAAGGAAGAGTAAAGACTTACTCTCAGGGGAGGCTGGAACCTCCCTTCAAAGCTGAAGGAAAACACGACTGTCCTGTGCTTTTGTAACACTGGTCTTCAAAAACAAGAGAGTCCCTTTTGAACACTGGCAGGTAGTTAAAGCCAAACGGTATTGACGTGGTGACTTCAGCTTCCTACCGCTACAAAATAATCCAAACAACCACTAGATTTATTTTAAACTGAAAAAACAAACAATCTTCCCCCAGTTAAAGCTCACACATCGGAAGCAAAAGGGGAATTTGAACAACTTGGTGGTAAGAAATAGAGAAGAAACATCTTCGCAAAAGCTTCGCTGCTTGGTAACAAGCTGCTAGTTCAGAAATTTTCACCCTATTAATAGCTTAGTTCCTGCTGCCCCTGTGACTCTGATGTTCCTGCATTGCTAGGGCTCTGAACAGTAAAACATACCTAAAATGTGCTGGTGGGGTCAGGACTGCGCTGGTGGATCAGCCCCTGGCTACTCACTAATTTACCTTAAAAAAAAAAACTCGACTGCTTTACGTTGTGCTGAGGAGCCTGCTGGCATCTTCTACAGGAACTCAACGGCCAAACTGAATTGATAAAAGAGAAGAAAAAACATAGGCACAGTGGGAGAGGATGGCCACAGGACAGGCAATCTGTCTCATTCTGTGCAATATAAAACTAGATGCAACTGGGAGTAACGTGTAGGGGGTTACAGGTTTCTAAAACCTTGAAGAATGTGACTCTTCCTTACAGTATGTGAATGGGAATGTTAATTTAATGTTACACAAAGTATTTCTGGCTGTAGCAGAGCAAAACAAGTAGTAAATAAGGAGTATTTTCAAAATATTCGATTGCTGTGGGTTCTAATATTAGTAGCTGTTAAGCTCGATACAATATCCTTCCAGACTCTTCAAAAACTGTGCATTTTCAAAGAAAGTCTCCCTTCTTTCCTCCGAGAGGAGCCTTGCTGGGTATCAGCAGCCCCGAGGCACCGTGAAACTGCCTCAGATCCAGCTCTCACATACTTCTCTTGTTTGAACAAACAGGAAATGAAGGATCAGATGTCAAACTCCTCTGTGCAAGCCCTGGCTGAAAGGAAAAACAGGCAGGTGAGAACCAGAAACAGGCAAGTGAAGTGAATGCAGTGGCTGTTTGGTACTTGAAGGAGCCAAGAGGGTTTATCAGCTCTAGCAAACGGTGTCTCAAAAATACGTATGAGGCAAAACTTCCATTTTTCACTTACGCCGAGGCCCCGCATTGTAAGGTAGAGCACGTAGCGTCGATCAAAACTGTAAAAGCTGTAAATTACAATATATAGCTGGTTTATAGTTCATCCCTGTAAAAAAAACTTTTGGGAAGGGGCTGCATGTTTGAACCCTGTCTGTTCTGCTGACCCTCACTGCTGCCACCCTCTTCCAAGCCCGTCTCTCAAAGCAGTAAGTCGGCGCTCGCCATCTGTCTCTGTCTTCAGAGCTGGTTGTGTACAACTGTCAGTGTTGCATCATCCCACAGAAAGGGGAATCTCCCTCCTCCTCCTCCTCCTTTGAATCCATGTCAGTGAATGTAATCCTGCGCTCTGCTCTATTTAGGAGCCGAGATGCTGCAATATCCTTTCAGGCAGCTGTCTCTCTTGTCATAGTTAGCCATGTAAGAAGCTGAAAAGAAGCTCAAGGAGTCTGGGGTTGTCTGCTCTTGTAATCTAAGGAATAGAAATAGATGCGGCTTGTGCTCCTCCCTGGCTGAAAGGAGAGCTCAGAGCTGGCTGCCTCAGTAAAAGCTGGCGTGCGTGTGCCGGGACCTCACCCAACCGCATCGGTCTTACCGCTTGTGGCAGAAATGACAAACTGCACGAGCTGCTGAGAAGCGCGGGGGCCGATTCCTGGGCTTGTTACGGGGTTCACTGACGTGCTCGGGGGACGCTCGAGAAGCAAAGTCCTTTCCAGCCTTGCTCAAACAAGCTGTCCCCTACGTTCTCCTGCTTTCCTGTGCGTGAAGTTCCTGCTCGCTGCGGGAGATCATATGGCCCAGCTCGCGCAGCGGCAACATCTGCTCAGGAAAACTGACTTCCCCTTGCCGTCTTCCTCTCTCTTCCCCAGCCCCCGGCCTTCCCGCCAGCCTGCAGAGCTTGGGCTGGGCTGCAGCGGCTTTTCCAGCTGCCTGCCTCTCTGAGGGGCTGGCTGCTGGTGGCCTGACCCTCACAGGCTGAGGCTGGCAAACAGAGGCCTTTCTGGCAAAGCTGCAGCAAAGTTAGCGCACCACTTGCCATGAACTGGAGAGAACCAGGAGCTTGCTTAGCGTCTCAGGGGCAGACAAAGCCAGATGTCCTGGTGGCTTCCTGCACGGTTGGTCCGTCAGCTTTCCTCATCCCTCCTTGAACCTTGTAAGGCAGATAAACCATCAAGACCTTCTCATTTTCAGCCTGGTCGTTGTCTTGCTGTTCTTCACAAATACTTGGTCGGCCCCTGCTGCCCACAACTAGAAGCTGTGAGACAGTGTCATTCCAAGTCCATGCTGCTGGGCAGAGCTCCCTGACCCATTCGTAGTACAGCAGCTCCTCACCTGCAGGCCACCGTCATTCTCCAGCATCTGTCCCTCCTGTTAGAGCTCTTCCAGGGACCAGAGTTACTCAACTGGAAAGCTGTATCTGCTGGCTTTGCACAAGCGCCTATCTTCAGGTTGTAGAGCAGGTAGCAAGTGTAATAGAATCATAGAATCGTTTTGGTTTGGAAAGACCTTTGAGACCCAGTCCAACCATTAACCCAGCACTGCCAGGTCACCACTAAACCATGTCCCTCAGCATCTCATCTACATGTCCTTTAAACCCCCCCAGGGATGGGGTCTCCACCACTGCTCTGGGCAGCCTGGGGCAGGCTTTAACAACTCTTTCAAGGAAGAAATTTTTCCTAATCTCTAACCTAACCCTCCCCTGGCACAAGCTGAGGCCATTTTTTCTGGTCCTATCACTTGTTACTTGGGAGAAGAGCCTGACCTCACCTGGCTCCAACCTCCTGGAAGGGAATTTTAAGGCTGTAAACAGACATAAGGGTGTTGCTCAGGGATCCTCTGCATCTGTTTAGGTGCTCCTGGGAGAAAGCGGGAGCCAGAGTTGGAGCTCTGGACCTGACAAATACAGCCGTCTGGACCGGGAGCTGCAATTAGCAAATTCACACTTCATCGAGGAGCAGCAAGCTCAACAACAGGTAAGGCAGCTGGCACCCCACGGACTGAACGGCTTTGCTTGCCACATGGGTGCCGGGCAGGGGGTGAGCTGTGTAAAACCAAAAAAACCTAAAAATAATCCCAGTCCTTGGCCCATCAGCCCTCCTCTTTGCTTGCAGCACTGACGCATCTTGGTGTGAGGTTTGTAACACTCAAGGCTTGGGGTCTTCTGCTCTGTCCAGAAGGTAAACACCCCCCTCCAGAAGCTGTAGCAAGCTAAGCTTTAATACCACAAGGATTGCTGAAATCCTTGGAAGAGTAGAAACGTTGCAAACGGAAAACGGCCCCGTTTCTCTTATGCAACTCGCCCTGGTGAAAAAAACTACAACAGTGAGCTGCTGTTTTTGTTTGTGGGCATCTTCACCAGAATGGGCCAGGAGCAGGAGCACGTGCCTGCTTCCTTTTCCTGCTTTTGTCAAGTGAAATTTGTGAGACTGCTGGTGCGGGGGCTGTGTGAGAACCCCCAACGAGGTGTTTCCCCTGCTGCTGGGGCAAGCTGGCCTGGAGAAACACCTGGGCAGGGTGTAGCCCACACAGACACCACAGGCCTTTAAAGAGGCAGCTTCTTGAAGGTGGCAAACTCTGCTAAAGCTCCTGAGCCCTGATGCCGCCTCGGCTTTCGGATGACTTTTACCTAGTGACTCGAGGAAGATAAATAGATTCAGAAATAGGTAACTAGGGTAAATCTAATCCTTAGCGTGACTGTGCTCTGAAAATGACTCAAAACTTCAGCAGACTTACTCCTTTGGCACATTGGGAGTCAGGCTTGATATTTTTAGCTGTAGGAGCTGCAACAGCCCTTTCCTTGCATTAACCCCTTGTTACCTGCAGCCTGTTCCAGGTTGCATTTCTCAGGCACAGTGTCATCCTGGCTCCGTGGTACCTGCTGTGGGCAGAGGGGCTTGAAAACCAACCCCTGTGGTTGCAGGGATGTCGGAAGCCCGCAGTGCCACGGGATGCCATGCCAGGGAGGCTCTCCCACGGCTGTCATTTCTCCAGCATTTCTGAGGAACGTGTTCTTCATTCCTGGTGGCTTAGGTCTGTCCTCAGGCCCCACAGCTGGTGTTGGCCGAGCAACGAGCGTGTGTCCATCGAATCGGCTGCCTCTGACCCAGCTGCAGGAGGCAGCAGACTTGTAATTGCCTGTTTCCCTTCTCTTTGGCCCCAGTTGATTGTGGAGCAGCAAGATGAGCAGTTGGAGCTGGTCTCTGGCAGCATTGGGGTGCTGAAGAACATGTCCCAGCGCATCGGCGGGGAGCTGGAGGAGCAAGCGGTGTAAGTGTGAGACAGCGGCGCCGAAAACCCAGTGTGGTGCTGGCTGCAGCACAGCTGGAGCTCCTCACACACAGTGCTCTGCCTCTGTCAGGGCTTTGAATTTCCTGGCCCCTCAGGCAGCCTCTCCTTTGATTTTAGGCAGTGGAAAGCATTTCTTACTGCAGCCTGCAAGGATCCAACCACCGCCTTGTGGGCTGGAAAGCCTGCGCCTAGGGCATGCTTAGCTGCCACTTTACCTTTCCTCCTCTCTCCTTTTTTACACACAGATGAGGGAGGGATGTGCTGTGTGCTGGGAATACTGGGACGCTTTCCCACTCCATGGGGTTTTGTGCTGCCCCTGGGTAACTTCTTGACCCAGGAGTTCTCAGCTCTGCTTTGCTGCTCTGAGACACGCAGCACAGAGCTGCTATTCAGACTTCAAGCTAAAAATAACCCTCACCCACGCAAAGGGTTAAAGGGTAGCTCGGCAAAGTCATTTGCATCCATCATTTACATACAAATTAGATTTCTTTCTCAGTTCTTGGCCTTTGCAAACAAGAGCAGAAAGTTTCCAGTTGGGCAGGCTAACAGCTACTGCTCCTGGAGAGGCTTGAGGTGTTCTTGCCTCAAAGCCCTCCTGGTTTGGCTGAGGCTGGAGGGCTGTGTCGCTTGTGAAGTGATGTCTTCTCTGGGGCAGAGGAGGAACTTTAAACCCACCTCCTGTATGAAGTCTGGCAGCATGAGAGTCTTCTGCTCTCACGGAAGCTGAGCAGTGGTGTGTCTGTTTCCAGATTGTCGTCACATAAACCATCTGTGCTTGCTAGACAGTAGCAGATAACAACCGCAAGAAGTTTTTTTACAACTCTTTCTTTTTCCCCCCACTGAATGAAAATTTAACAAGTGCTCTCAGAACTCCAAATGAAGGAAGCTGTCCTTTTAAACCTACTAAGCTCTGAAGTCCCACTGGCTGGAGACGATCGGATTGTACCTTGATTCTGGATGTGCTCGTTTCTCTTCGGCTGGGTTCTTGGTGTTGCCAAAGCACAGCTTCAGGAAGGCTTTCAGATTCCTTACAGTTGCTGTGTGGAGGAAGTAGAGGGATAATTTCCATGCAGAGCTTAAAAAGTGCTTTAAAAGCAATTACAAATCTCATTGCTTCTCTATACATGACTGAAAAAAGATTTTAGCTTCAGCTACAAGCCCTGAGCAAGAGAAGAGCTTTAAAGTTCAAGCCAGCACCTAGATCTACCTAACCAGTCTCTCCTAACCACTGGTTATAGATGAGACTTTCCTCTTAAAAGGAGGAAAAAAACCCCCACTCCTCACCTTGCAGGGGTGCACAGAGCTCAGCCACAAATGCACAGCAGGGACCGGTCTGACGGGAGTCCCAAGTAACCTCCTACCAAAGCAGAGCTGCTGCTTCAGCAGGTTTCTCCCCCTACACTTTGGGTTCTTTCAGGAGACTGAGCCACATTGATTGTCTCTGCGATAGACTGATGACATCAGAGTTTTCATCGTCGTGAGAGTGTGCTGAGAAACCCTGAAGGGTTGTGCCACTTCCTGACGAGTCCTTCTCTGTCCCCAGGATGCTGGACGACTTCTCCCACGAGTTAGACAGCGCTCAGTCGCGGCTCGACAACGTCATGAAGAAGCTCGCCAAAGTGTCTCACATGACGAGTGGTAGGTCCTGGGAACTGGGATACAGTCCTGGAAAGGGAGAGACGAGCCCTTGGAGTTTTGGGCTGGGATGCTATGTGCTCCCTGCCCCCCCGAGCCAGCCCAGACCCGAGCAGAGGGGACGGAGCAGCTCTTGGAACTTGAAAGAGGTGGGGGAAAACTTCCAAGCCCTGCAGCTGCTCCTGCCCAGACACTACTCTGCAGTCTGTCCTTTGCCTTTGTTTTGTTTACAGATGCCTTTCTATTTCTGCCGCTGTAGTGGGAAAATCCCCCTCTAGATTTAGAGGAAGGGAAGCTGTGCAGCCTCCTCCTTCCCAAATCCCACCTGCCCTCGGGCTGCTGGCGCCTGTCACCCCCAGGCCTGTTGTTGGTCAGACCCATCTCAGCTGGCAGAGGAAAAGAGGCGATTTCTGCCACCGAACCCCGGAGAAAAGTCCTTATAAGGCTGTACTGGAAGCCGGTGGGCTGGCGGGACGGCGCAGGCAGAGCAAACAGGAAGCCCGACGTGCCTGCTGGGAAGCGCCCCGCCGCCAGCTCGCCTCTCTGAGTGCTGGCAGCTCGCCCGGCGCTCACCTCCTCAGTCACCTCTCTCCCCTGGGTGCTCGGGGAGCTTGCGGAGGCAGCAGCGAGGCGGGAGGATTAGGCTGGCCGGGGGATTTATGAGGTTGTGGAAATCCAGCCCTCGAGAGACCGCTCGGAACGCTGACGGCGCGCCTCGGGTCGCACCAACCTTGCGTTACCTCCCCTTTCTGCTGGTAAAAAACCGCTTCCTCTTGCAAATAGGTTACTTGGTGAATGAGCAGCACACAGCAGCTCGCTGCTTGTTCCTCCCCATTGCTTTTTGAACCAGCTTACTGGAGCTGTTTGAATTTGGCTGGGGAGAAGCCTCAAAATTCCCACAGCTGTCCCCAAAAACAGCTGTATCCTGAAGGAGAAACACTGTCCTGTGGGTTGCAGTGGGGCCTCCTGACAAAGGACCTGCTGCTTTGGGGTTTTTTAGGGCTTCTTGGAGCTTAAATCGGGCTCTGAGCAGCACAGTAAAAAATTAGGGGAGAGCTTCCCTTTAAAGCAGGATGGCTGATACTTCCTTCTCCTTCCAGATCGACGGCAGTGGTGTGCAATCATCGTCCTCTTCGTCATCTTGCTGGTGGTGCTCATCCTGTTTTTCGTCCTGTGATGGACTGACCCTTCCTCGGACACCTCCTCCCCACCCCTCTCACCCCTGTAGCACGGGGTAACGAAACTCTCACCCTTTCCGTCCGCCCACAGAGATCCCCGGCAAGAAAACCCGCAGCCAGCTCTCACCGTTCTCTGAGCACCATGGCTCGGCTCTGCCGGCGGCTCATCTGGCCCCAGGGAGAGGGGGTGGAGGAGCAGAGCTGCCTCCTCCTCCCAGCGCGGTGACATCTGAAGCTGGGCAGCTGGAGGGGGGACCTGCCCCTCGCGCTTCCACCCCGTGCAGGTAGGAGTTGTGGAGGCAGAGCAGTGAGCCCTGGGGAGGACGGGATTTTGGGATGGGGAAAGGAATTGGATTGCTTCACAGAGCATTACAAGCCACATCGCCAGGCAAAAGCGCTACCGGCATGAAACCCCACGCAGCCAGGGTGAGAGAGGGGAGCCCCTGCCGAGCTCCCCCAGCCCCACACCACCTTCCTTCCTTTCCCTCTTTCCCATGGGCGCTCTCCGTGCCGCCGACTTGCCGCTGAGGTGCCGCGGTGAGCCCGCAGCAGAGCGGTCCTGTCCACCACCCCTTGGCAGGAGCTGAACTGCGGGGTGTAGCATCTGGCCGGGTGCGATGAGAGACCCCGCAGCTTGAAACTCGGCGCGGGGTTACACACCACTGAAAGCTGGCAAACAATCGTTGAGCCGGAGAGTTGAGTTTCTTAAAAGCTTTGAAAACTGCCTCCTTCGTTATAGAAGCCTCTAAAAGCTCATGGACTTCATGCTTTCTTTGCCCTTGTATAACTGAGCAACTGCTTCTGTTTAACAGCTGCTTCCCTTTGGCAAGTGACTTGTCAGGTCTAAAATAACTTATTTTTTTTAAGGAGATAAAAAAACAAACAGACAAAAAAAAACCCACCAAACCACCCACCACAACCTGCAGAGATTTTTTTTTTTGATGACCGCTCAAGCCACGTTCTCTCTGCGCGTGCACAACATGCGGTATCAGAGGAATGGGCCTCAATTCTGTGTTTTAAGTGCATATGAACTTGTAAATAGGATGTCTTAATTTTTCCCCAACCGCTGTGTTTTTGGGACACCTCTACGGTAAGCAACCCAAAGGTAGGAGATTCAAAGGTTGGCCCCATTTTTCTGTATTGCTTCCCAGTCCTTTTTGTTACCTTTGAGTCGTTTGTCACTCGAGTGAGCATCGGAGATCCCAGTTGTCTCCCTCGTGCAGCAAATTCGGAGTCAGCCAGGTGGTCGATACCAAAACGTGGTCAGGAAAGCTCACCCTGGCGGTGTCCTTGGGGAGGGATTTTTTTTTTTTTTACTGCAGACATCGATTGTAGGATATGGGGCAACTTGTCAGGAGAGCAAAACTGATCCCGTGCTGGAGGCTGCTGCCAGATTTAAGTTGCAAACACCAAAGAACTGAGGACAGACAGGCTGCCTCCCAGCTGGGTCTCAGATGGGGCTGGGGGAGGAAGTTCATTGGTGCCGACACAACGACTTCTGCTGAAATTGCAAATCGCCCCCGAAAAGAAAAATCCTCCTCCCCGAGCAGGAAGCTCCCCACCAGACAGCTTTACCTCCAGAACTGAACGCTCCTCCCCGTCGGGTTTGTGGCTCTTGAAGCAGCTGTGCGATTCCCCCCCACCCCATCACCGTGTTCCCCCGCCGCCAGGCTCTGACAGCCGCTGGCACCGTGCCTTCTGCAGCCGGGCGCCGGATGGGGAGGTGGGAGGAGGTGTCGAGACCTCCTGGGTGGGTGCCTTTGTCATCAACGCACATCTTCGTGCCTCCGATCCACCGGCGTAGGGCCTGCATCCTCCAGGAATGACCTTCATGTGGGACCGTTCTAGTAAACCTGGCATACTCCCGGATGGTGGCCCAGCTGCCAGCGTTGCTGAAAGCCACCAAACGGTCTTAGGTCCCTTTTCCTCTGTCTGTTTGCTTTTTTTTCTGTTGTTGATGGTGCCCCTGCCTTGAACACTAAATAAATGGCGTTGCTGCTGCCCAGCGTGGCGCGGCGGAGATCACCGGTTCTTCTCACCATGACCTTTGCTTGGGGACAAACCGGGGGTTTCCTGGCATTGGGTAGCTCAACCCACCCCCCCAACATCTACTGGGCATTGCCCTCCTGGTTTGCTAAGGCATAAGCATCAGCTGTGGATTCTGGGGTCCCCTCTGTGCCGTGGGAAGCTGCTGCCCGGACGTGGGGGACACCACAGGCAGCTGCTGCCTAAATGTGGGGCATTGCCGTGCAGCCACTGCTGCCGTGCCTCCCGGAGAGGCTTGTACCTGCACAGCCACCCTGGCACCAGTTTCCCTTTCCGTGGCTGGAAAAAAGAACCCCCCCGAAACCAGCAGTAGGAGCACAGAGCCCTCTGATGAGCCATGGGAACAACACAGTCGAGGCAGCTCTTAGAGCAACTGAGCCACCTGGCAGCAAAGACCCTGAGCTCATCTGGAGAACCTCCTTCCAAAACAGACTGCCCAGGGATGGCAACAGGGAGCCCCTCATACACCTCTCGGGGAACCATTCACCCCAGGAGCTGCCCATCCCCATTTCCCCACCCCACAGAGCAAATGGGGACCCTCAGCATGGCAGCTCTGCCTGTCCCAAGCACCATTCACCAGGCCACCCCTGTCATCCAGCAGCCAGGACACGTTCAGCGCCCCAAACTCACCGGTTACACCAGGCCCAGGGGGCTCAGCCCCACATGAAGGCACCTGCAATGCTCCCCAGCACCCAGACCCAGCTCCTGCACCCACCAGTAGCTCTGTAACCATGCCCAAGTGTCAACCCCCCAGCCCCTCCGTACCACCTGCAAGCCAAGGGAACCATGTTTCATGGTTACATATATATTTTGTTTTTCAGTTTGAAATAATTTAAAAGCAACCCCCTACCAGCCCGTGGGTGCAGGTTTCCAGCGCCGGGCAAGGAACTCCACATCTGGAGACACAGGAATGGGGCATCCACACCCTGGCCCAACAGGACAGACCCACCCTGGCTCAATGGCAGAGCTGGGCTGTCCCTGTCTCCACACTCGGGGCAACTCCTGGAGACGCTGGATACTGTCTGGGACAGTCCTTGGTTCTGCGCTGCCTCCCAGAGAGAGGAAGACCCAGCTGGGAAGACCCCGCTTGGTCTACGCCATCCTGCAGCACCCCAGGATATCGGCAGGATTTTGTCCTCCTGCTGGGCTTCCCGGGAGCCGTGCCTGGGCTACCGGGGCGGCGGGCGATGCTTGAGCACTCGGAGGGACAGGGTGTCCGCCTGGAGCAGCAGCTCACGGATACGGGCCAGCCCCAGCCCCGAGACGGCCTCTCCGTTGACTTGTAGGATCTCATCGCCCACGCCTAGGAGCCCCGCGTACAGCTTGGCGGTGCCGGCGTCCACCATCTCCTGCACGTAGACACCTGCGGAGAGGGACGGGGAGGGGGGTGACCTCCCTCTGAACTTTGCACCCTGTGGCCAGGGCTGTGCCCCTCAGGGGTTCTGTGCAGAGCTACAACCACTCTAAATGGCATTTGGGACAGGCTGCGTGTCCCAGGCCAAGGGCTGGTGGACACGTGGGATGGTGTGTGGCCAAAGCCACCCAATGTGGCATCACCCTCTCATCCACTGTCACCCCTTTGGGGCTCAGCAGGGATGGAGCAGCCCCACCCAAACCTCCCCTGGCGTTTGGGTGACACTTTGGGACAGCCCCACCATACCTGTGTCAGGCCGGCCGTGCCCGGAAGCGACACGGAACCCGAAAGCGCCATGGGGGGGTCGCTGCAGCTCCAGCTGGCTGGTGCCATCGGGGAAGACCTCCACCACGCGCCCCACCGTGCGCAGCTGCCCAGGCCCCCCGATGTCCTCCACGCTCAGCGAGCGCCGTGGCCCCGAGCTTCCCTTCCTGCAGGGAGAGGGGAGGTGGGCTCAGCGGGGACACTGAGAAGCTGCTGAGGACCAGGTGATGGGGCTTCTGGCTGCAACTAGCTGCCCCATGTGGCTGAGCACCCCCAAACAGCCTTCCCAGGGATGTCCTGGCCTCCATCCTACCTGTCGGCCACGGTCTGGGGCAGGAGGTAGGCGCTGGCGCGGGGTGCCTTGCCCAGGAGAGGGTGCAGGCTCTGGACAGAGGCAGCTTTTTGGGGCTGGCAGAAGGGTGACACCTGGGGAAAAGTGTCCTGTTGAGGTGGGGACAACCAGAAACACTGTGCAGCACCGCAGCCCTTCATCTGCCAACGTGCTGAGGGAGCAGTGGACATCCCACAACCCCTGCCCCCCCACCAGAGACCTCCTCAAATCACTGCTCAACTAGTGTCCCTCACTCCAGGCCAGAGCGCCCACCTGGGGAGTGAGGTTTCTTGGGGAGGCACCTCAGTGCTCAGCTGGTTGGGACACACAAGGCATGACTCCAAACCGAATTACCCCATCTCTCCTCCCCACATCTGCTCTTCTACACACCCTCTCCCTCCCTCCCTCCTTCGTCCTCCCACTCCCCATTTCACAGAATGGTTTGGGTTGGAAGGGACTTAAAAGATCGTTTAATTCCAACCCCCCTGTCACGGGCAGGGACACCTCCCACTAGACCAGGTTGCTCAGAGCCCCATCCAACATGACCTTGGACACTTTCAGGGATGAGGCATCCACAGCTTCCTTAAGCAACCTGTGCCATTGTCTCACCACCCTCAGAGTAAAGAATTTCTTTCTAATATCCAGTCTAAATCTACCCTCTCTTATAAAACCATTATCCCTTATCCTAACACTACACTCCCTGATAGAGTCCTCCAAAGCTTTCCCGTAGGCCCCTCTGAAGTCCTGTAAAGCCACAAGAAGGTCTCCCCAGAGCCTTCTCTTCTCCAGGCTGAACAAGCCCAACTCTCCCAGCCTGGCCTCCCAGCAGAGGGTTTCAGCCCTCCCAGCGTTGCTGGAGCTCCTCAGGCCCAGCTCCAACAGGTCTCTGTCTCTCCTGGGCTGAGGACTCCAGAGCTGGGCCCAGCACTTGCAGGGTGGGGGGGTTCTCCCCAGAGCCCTGGGAGCAGAGGGGCAAGATTCCCCTGGCCCTGCTGCCCACGCTGCTGGGGATGCAGCCCAGGGGGCCAGTGGCTTCTGGGCTGCGAGTACACGGAGCCAGCTCTCCTCCAGCCTTTGACCACCCAGCACTCCCAAGTCCTTCTCCCCAGGGGCGCTCTCAAATTGCCTCTAGGCATCTCAAACCCAGCAGGTTTGGGCTGGCACCTGACCCCACAACCCCCGGGACAAGCCAGGGCCATAAGGTAATGCTCAGGAATGCTTCAGTTCAACCCAGCACCCCTCCTCCTGGCAGGACCCCTTCCTATCCCCCCTTGGAGGGCACACATTCTGGCTCACCAGCCTCAGAGACTGCAGAGAGGGCGACTTCTTCATGCTGGCACCGTCTGGGAGGGTCTCACTGGGGGCCGGGAGCTGCTCCATGCTGTAGCAGCGGAAGCGGCCCAGACGCTGCTTGGTGCTCTGGCTCAGACTGCACAGGAGCTTCTTCAGCCCCGACGCCGAAGCGCTGCTGCCCTTGCGGCTCGCCGGCCGGCCCGGCTCCTTGGACGGAGACGGACGATGGTCATCCACCGGGTGCCTGCAGGGGAAATTGGACCGAGAGCTGCCTCAGGGCTGGGCATATGTCCTGCACTCACCCACCCTGGCAGCCTTGGGAGCCACAGCACAGTGAAATTGGGGTGTAAGGTGAGATGGAGGTGCAGCTGCCTCCCCACAGCAGTAACCTGGCATGCAGGACGGGTGGCTTCATGAGCCAAAGTGACCTGAACGGCTCCCTACTCCATTTTCCTCATAATTTCAGAGGTTTCACACTTTCAGACCTCCCCCGTTCTCTGCCTGAAGGGATCATATCCTGCCAAGGGGCTTCAAAGACCCAGCGTTGCCTTCAAACCCTCAACACCAGGCCGAGACACGTTGCACCTGGGCACAGGTCCAGGGGGTTGGGGTTTGGTGAGCCCCAAGGCAGCCCTGGGACTGACAATGTTTAGCAGCTGATTTTCCCCAAAAGCGAAAAAAAAAAAGGCATTGAGTTAAACACCTCCAAGATCACCCACCATTTGCTCCAACACCCTCAGCGAAATGGGATGTGGGGCGAAACGCAGCTCCCCAAAAACCACATGCAAAATTGTAACCCTCATTTTGTGGTTTCTGGGAGGATTTTGGTGACAAAAACCAGAATCTTACTGGGAAGCCTCATCAGGGGGCTCAGCCTGGCAGCATCCTGCTGTGCCGAGGAAGGATGCTCAGGGATTCAGCACCCACCTCGGGGTGCAGAATGAGGGCAGCCTCTGGCTCCCTGTTCTCACTTACCTGTGCTCCACACTTCCAGCCGGCTGCTGCTGCTGTGCTCCATGTGTCCCGGCAGCTTCCTGGGGCATTCGAGCAGCCTCCTGTGGCTCTGGGGTGGGGTGTGACGGTGCCCCTGTAACCACAGCAAGTCAGTCACATCCCCACCTCATTGGGGACCGCCCTCCCCAGGCACCCTCATGCGTGGATTTCTTACCTTTCCTCATCCCTGGAGTGTCCTGCCCATGGGTGTTGTTGCAGTTGTTGGTGGACAAGGCACGGAGGGGGCTCCCTGGGAGCCATCTGGGGCTGCAGGGACCCCGCCGCTCCCCCGGTCCTGCTGTCCCACCAGGCTGGGAGGACACAACGCTGCCACCATCATGCTCCAGGCCTCGGGATCCTTGGCTCGACGCCCGGCGGATGCCACCGGAGAAGAGGGCTTTCCTGCAAGGCACCTGGGAGCAGGCCTTTTTGGTGGGAGGGGGAGCGGGGAGGTGGGTGCCAGGCATCGGGGTGCCAGCTCCTGCCTGCGAGGAGGATTCTGGGGGCTCACTGGGCTGCTGTAGGGTATGAGTGGTGTTTCCCACCTCCTTGCTACCCCCTGAATGCTGGTGGGGGTCCCTGCCCTCCCAGCTGACAGCTCTTCCTGGTGATGGGGGACAAACAGCCCCTGTCCGGCTCGTGGCACCACCTGAGCCCCCATCACCTGCACGGGGACCACCAGGGGCCACGCACGTCCCCTTCCCAGCCCTCGCCTCGGGCTGTGGGGCAGCATGGGGGGCCCTGTGCCCACGAGCCCGAGGATCACGGTGTCCCCTCGAGTGGGGGATGTGGGGTCCTGCCTCCTCGCTGTCCGTCCGGCAGCCGTCGGAGGTGTCGGTGCTCTCCAGGGCCGAGTCCACCTCGTCGATGTAGGTAACATCCCCGATGTACGTCTCCTTGATCTTCTCGGTGTGAATGCGCTGCCGGGAGGGGAGGATCCACAGTGGGGACCCACGAGGGCCCAGAGGCCTGGTTTTAGGTTCCGGCTGGGCAGAGCTTGGCCCTCTGCTATCCCCTGGGCTGCTTCCTTGTGCCACAGGGCTACTTTTGGCCCCATCGGTGGCTGCTGGCGTGTCCATACCCCAGTTGGCAGCGGCACCAAGGAAGGAGCCGCAAGCGCTGCACTTGCCCCCGGCCACAAGGTCACTGCTCCGGGTTTTGGGCTGGCCAGCCCTGTCCCCCGGCTGCCCGCCACCGGCTGGCTCCGGTGAGGAGAGCTGCGAGCCCAGCACTCGCCGGTGCCGCAGCTGCAGTCGCTCCAGGTACCGCACCTCAGCATCGCGGGCCGACTCATCCTCAAAGCGGACACGGGACGGGGAAGGTCCCCGTGGCCGCCGTGGCCGCCCGCAGCTCGACTCCCCACTCGACGAGTCGCTGAGGCTCCCGCCGTCCCGTGGGGCGATGCTCGGCCTCCCACTGGGCTCCCTGGCATGAGGATGGACAGATGGACATGGGTGAGCTGCAGGGGCTGCCCGGCTGGCCTCAGGAAAGCCGAGCAGGAGCGGGGAAAGTGCAGTGCAGAAGATGGGGCAGGAGAAAAGTCCTTCCGCCACTCCACCTCATCTCATAGCCCTGCTCCCCTCTGCTCGGGCTGCTCAAAGCTGTCACAGCCCGACCTCTATCACTTTCAGATGACGGTTAATCAGTCTGGGAACACCGAACCACACGTGACCCAGCACACACGGCGAGCTGGGGCTTTAGCACAGCCTTTCAGCATCGAGCTCGCTCCCCATCAACTAGGAAAAGCAATCCTCCCACAGCCAGCCAGGAGCACACCATTAATGCCCCTGCGTCGCCGTAAAACACAAACACTCCCCCGAAATATGTACGCTGCAAAGACTTCACGCACCCCCTAGTCAGGGGCGTGCTCTTGCGAGCAGAGAGGTGCTCATGCAAGCGTGCGGGGCTGCAAGGAACAGGACCCTGGCTCTGCACCCATGGGTGCGAGCTCTGCACAGGACACGGCCCATGGGGCTGGCACTGACCTGGAGTGCGGGACGGCAGCAGCAGTGGAGAAGAGGAGGATGTCGTGGCTGGCGCGCAGCGGGTTCGTGCGAGCCTTCATGCGGGCGCGCTGCAGCAGCTGCTTGGCCTGCTCGTGCCGCGGGCTCAGCTCGAGTTCCTGCCCAGGGACAAAGGCCCTGCGGCCCCCGCAGCGGGGAGTGGGATTAGGAAAAAATAACAGGGATTAGACGTGGTTTAACAGTGACGATGAGGCTGCTCTGCCCAGAGAAAATGGGGCCTGGCCTCCATTCATGGGCGGGCTGCTGGCTGCTGCACCGGGGGGCTGCCAGGCGGGAGCCCCCCAGGATCCCACAGTATCCCACCCCAGAGCCAGGTGGGAGGAGGGGGGTTGCACTCTGCACTGGTGATGCTTTAGAGGGAAGGCTCAGCACCCACACAGCTCGGGCACCAGCTCAACCGAGGCAGTGCTTTGCACCATGGGCACCCCAGATGTGGATGGGGAAACTGAAGCAGGCGCTGCCTCTGATCCCCGTCAGTGTAAATCCTGCTGCGATGTGAATGCAGGCAGGTTTGGGATGACCCCCTGATGGAGCTGCCTTCCCTTCCTTGCAGCAGGTCTTCCCTCACACTCCTCATCTCCACCGGCTGCAGGGTGGGGGACCCGTCAGCCTGGGGAGGGCACAGCCCTGCTCCAGCACTGCCTTCTCCGTTGGCCATGGCCCTAATCCTCCTGATTAAAATAATCAGCTCAGGCAGTCACTTTGGGGAGCCCGGCCTTAACCTCTTCGCGGCAGGAGAACAGGCACACGCCGGCCCCCAGGAAAGCCCCTTGCACAGCACGGTGGCAGAGTCCAGGCTTCCCCCCGAGGTTTCGGCTGCCCCTGCTCCTGGGGAGCACAGCATCCCCAGCTCTGCCTTGCACATGGCCACCGGAGCAGAGCAGAAGCAGTAACCACAATACAAGGGGGTCTTTCCCCACGCAGCCGTTGAGCCCCAGCCCTGCTTCTCAGCCCAGCTTACCTGCCTATCCCACCTCTGTATTTTTAGTCCATACCTCTAAGGTTTATCATTAGTCCAACAAGATTACACACGCCTGCCACCTCGATCCTCTTAAGCACCTGGAGCAAATATCTGTCCCATTCCTTTCCCCAGCTCCCTTCCCACCCTGAGGTCCTGGCAGGGATACCCCTGCATCCAACTGCCACATGGATACCCAGCCCAACCTGACCCTCCCATCTAGCTTGCACAGAAGCATCGCCAGGGCCCATTTATGCTCCCCTCCTGGCTGCCACACTGCAGGGCTGTCCCCAGAGCCCTGTCGAGCCCCAGCTTCCTGGGGTGCATTTAAAATACAAGACCAGGGAGGAGGAAAGAGGGAAATATCCATCTCTGTCACACTGGGACTGACCTACCTGCAGCCCTCGGCATCCTGCAGCGAGACCCCGGAATCCCAGTCCCCGTCGCTCGCTGGCATCTCTGAAATGCAGGATGGGGAAAGGCATCAGCCTGGCTGGACGGCAGCCCCCACCCTGGCCCCCCCTGACGGCACCCCCATACCCACAGCCCCACAGTTCAACCCATCCCAACACACTCACTTGTTTTGGGGCTATCCCAGAGACCCCTGAGGAGAAGGATGTGGGACCACAGCACCTGGCATAGCATATGCCAGTGGGGACGGGGACCATGGGGCCATTAGGAGAAATTAATTCCCTTTTCTGGTGACAGCTTGCAACAGGAAGGTGATGCCCACAGACCTTGAGCGCCACAGAAAGTGAGTTTCTTGCCTTTAGCGGTGAAATTCCTCACCAGAATGCCAGAGAGGACTGGCAGCACTCAGAGCATCCTGGTGAAGAAACACCTTGGTTTGTTTGTGGACATCTCTTAAAGTTGTTTCTGAAGAGGATGCACCTGAAAAGGACTGCGCAGCCTCGAGCTGTGAACCAGCAGCGTGGGAGGCCAGAGAACAGCACCAAGGACTTTTCTTTGCCCCAGATGTTTTCCTTCCCGCTCCCCCAGACTCTACAGAAACAGCCACCAACTTACGCACCAGGCCCAGCGAGGCCCAGCACCTCCTGCAGCAGCCGACGGTTCCTCTCCACCCGCTCGGCCAGCGAGAGCCTCTCCCAGCCCTCTGCCACAGTGGGGGACACCGAGGGACAACCCCGGTCCCGCGGCAGGGTTCGTGCCTCTTCTCCCAGGGTGGGTTTCTCATGGTGGGAGGCAGAGCCTCGGGACTTGTTACTCTCATCCCGGAGGAGCTCGGTGCCTCCCAGAAGATCTCCCTTGGGTGCCGGCACCCTCCAGAGTCCCGGGGTGCCAGAGTGGGGTGCCGGAGGGCTGCCGGCCATGGGCTCCCCACCATCCAGCAGCCCATCCGTCAGGTAAGTGCGAAGCTGAGTCCGTGGCTCCGCTGCCACTGTGTCCGCTCCCGGCTTCCCTCGCCGGGGCCGAGGCTTCTTGGGCAAGGGGCGCTCAGGGGTGGCCATGGAGGTCCCCAGTCGGCCACCCCCCCGCTTCTCCTTCAGCGCCTTCACCTTGCTCTCCAGGATGGCGTGGGGGCTGTGGGTGGCCTCAGGGAGCTCCGGCTGCGCTGGTGTTTGGCCACCGCTCTGCTTGGGTGGCCGCGGCACCTGTGCCATCTCAGTGGGAGAGCCTCCTTCCATGGATCCTGCTGGGAGAAAAGTCAGAGGACTGGGTGAACCCCCCATGCTGCCTTCACCCTCCTCCTTGCACCCAGCACCTGTCTTGGTGCCTCCAGATGAAAGGCATTGCTCCTGCCTACTCGAGGCTCTGCAGAGAGCAGATGTGGCCATGCCTGCGCCCAGGAGGCAAATGCGTGTGACTGGGTGGAGAAGGGGACAGCTGGAGGCCACTTGCCCACCCAGAGCACTGACACTGTACCAGCATCGCTCTAGAGCGGGGGGAACAAGGGAGAGGGGGGTCCCCAAAGCGGGCAGCCAGGGGCTGAGCAGGAGTATAGGTGCCTACCCGTGATGTTTGATGTGCACTGGGGCACCCCAGCAAGACACCCCAGAGGGAATCAGGCACTTTCTGAGCCAAATCAGAGTTCTAAAACTCCCCAGAACAGAATTCTCCTCGTGGCTGCAACTTGCCGAAAAGTGCCACCAGACAGACGGCAGCCTTCTGCTCCACCCCAGACCACAGCGTCACACGTGTCACTTGTCCCGCACTGGCCTCGTGGTCCTGGCGGCACCCAGGTGCCACTGCCCCCCTGCACCCCGCCGGGACATCCCAATCCCGCCAGTAGCCCTGGAGGAGCCTCCCCCGTTGGCTGTGGCTGCAGGAACATTCCTGGGACGCTCACTGGGGCCCCGTCACCCCCCCGGCTCACCGCAGCCCCTCGATGGGGTGGTGGGTGGGAGATGAGGGCTGTCCTTACCCCCGGAGCAGCATCGGGAGAGGGCTGGGAAGAGGGAGAAGAAGGCGGAAGAAGGGAAGGAAGCAGAGGAGGGGAAAGAAAGAAAAAAAAAAAAAAAAAAAAAAAAAAAAAAAAGACAAACCAGCAAATCCCAGCCCCTCCAGCCGAGCTGGAGCTCAGCTGCTTGGCTGGGCTGTGGGGCCGTGGTCAGCCCTGCCTCCAGCTCAGGCCTCCTCCTCCTGCTCCTCCACTGCGCGCCCCTGAAGCGCGCACCCTACAGCGGGCGTTTGGCCAAATCCTGCCCCAGCCCTGAAGCTGAAGCGGCAGCCCCCACACCAAGTTGGCTAGTGGCCCCAAAGGACACCACCATCATCGTGGGGGGACAGAGGGGACCCCGGCGAGAGGACGGAGGGAAGCCCGGCCGCCTTGGCCAGCTCTCAGGAATGTCCTTTGTCTGGGCTGCGGGTTTAGGAGGTGAGTGGGGAGCAAAGCCAGCCCACCTCCTTGGGCCTGCTGCGGGGGGACAGCTTGTCCTAGGGTGCTGGGTGCCAAAGGGGCCTGCCCCTTGTCGGTGGCTGGGGATTCAGAAGGCTCAAAAAGGATGGTCCCACTGGGGTGGGGGTGTTTTCTCAAGAGCCTTCAGCCCGGCAGCAAAACCGGCTTTAGGCACCTTCCTGTGAGCAGCACACGTTTGTGGACAGACGTGCTAAATTTTCCTGCTTTCCCAGAGGCCAAATCCTGCCTGGATCACACAGCAAGCTGGGACCAATCAAACATCTTAGGGCGGGAGGATGGTGGGGGGCCGAGCTCAGTGCACCCACATTTCAACACGTCTAAATCCAGCATCCAATACTCACCCAACTCCCCACACACCAAAACCCCCTGCCGTCCTTCCCTGAGACCCCCAAAACTCATCAGACAGGATGAGGGTCCTGGGAGGGCACCACTTACCTGGAGGTGCCGGGGCTGCCGTCCCCGGGAGGCAGGAGGGGTGTGGTGGGGGCCATGGGCATCCCAGCCCCGCGCCGGCTGCCGCTTTAAGCTGCGGCTTTTGATATTTGTGATTGGTTTCATAATCCCGATCAAAAGGAAATCACCAGGATTATGAAATTGTTTTAATCCTCCCGGCTCCAGCCGTGCTGGCCCCTGCCAGCACGAGCGGCAAGAAATCACTTTTATCTTCTTAAAACGTCCCCCATCACCACTCCAGTGGCCCTGGGGTCCCCATCACGGCCAAAACCGAGCCTGAGGGCTTCCTTCCCCGCAGCGGCCCTTGGGGCTGGGCAGCAGCAGGGCTGGCTTCTTGCTCCACGGGGAACAGATCGAGCATCTTCCCTTGGCTGCTCCCAGGTAGGAGGCGACTGCTGGTAGGTTTGGGTGCGAGAGCCAAAAGCAGAGAGATCCTCCTCACCCCAGCCCTGGGGTCCGATCTCCCTTGCGATGCTAAGACCCATCCTTACCTCCGTGCCATCGCAGAGAGGGATCCCGACTCCTCTGCCCGGGCTGGGGAGGTGAAACGCGCCTGGGGAGATGTTGTCCCCGTCAAGCTGGGGACGAACAGGCCCAATGAGGTGGCCAAAGGGCGGGCAGCCGGGCTCCTGCCACCAGCCAGGCAGAGAGCCACGGCCAGGATTAAACCTCTGGGAAGCGGCTGGCGTGAGCAGCAACAGGCTTAGAGTGATTTCAAGGCGCTGGGCTCTCTTCTGGAAGAAGATTGATTGCAAGAGACGATGAAGAGATTTAAGAGAGTAAAATGAAAGCACAGACCCCAGACAACCCAGAGCTGGGCTGCTCAGCCTCTGGTCATCCACTGTGCAGGCAGGAAAACATCCTGGACAAGAGACAAGCAACCAAAGCCTTCCAGAAGGATCTTTAGCCAGCACGGCATGGTCTGGACAGGAGGTGTCCTCCAGCATTCTCCCCTGGCATGTTGGGTTTGATCCCTGGGCACCCTCCCGTGAACCCCTTCCTGCCCATTTCCAACCCCTTGTCAAACATCTCCCTCCTCTATAGTACCTCCACCTCCTCCTGGGACAGAGACGTCCCTCAGCTCTGGCCACCAGTGACAGCCCACAGCTCCCAAGGGTGCAAGAGCAGCATCTGCACAGATGGGTGGAAGCAAACGCAGTACCAGGAGTGGGACGTGGCAAGAAAAAACACACAGACTGGGGACAAAAGAGCCATCAGATCATTGGAAAACAAAGAGCTTGTAATAATGAAAAAAGGACAGAGTTCGTAACCAATCACTTTTTCCTTTGAAAAACACAATCACAGTAACTTTGCTTTTATACAACCACCTAGAAACTATGAAACAGTATCACATTGTGCATTAGTATTTTTTTTTTTCTTTTAAAACCTACTTATCAAGAAGGGTATTCCACACTTCAAAAATTATATCCATTTGGGGAGGAAAGAGGAGACAGCTAATAGCGCAGTCACAGATACATCATGAGTCCAAGCAAGCGGCAATTCTTTGTCTTCACCTTTTCCACTTAGCCAAAAAAGAAGAGTGGAGAAGGGGATAGCAAAAGAGAAAGGAGGAGGAAAGAAAAAAAAGCACCCACAGAGGACTAATCACACTCCATAATTACTTTTGACATCTACAGGGCTTCATAGAAAGATCATTTAGACCAACACAGCAGGGAGGGGGGAGAGGAAGGTGGCAGCGGGACCTGGGGGGGGAACTTTGGCATTTCCACCCCAGGCCCCTTTCAAAAGCCAATCCTTCGCCAGGAGGACCTATGGGACGGAGAGGTCATCACAAGTTCTACCAGGCTGCCCAATTTCTCCTCTGGAGAAAAGAGTTTGCGATTTGGTTTCTAAGAGCTTGAGGGACTGCTGGGCCATGGGGGCATCCTCCCAGGTGGGGTCGGCGCTTCTCGCCCCAGCACCACACAGTTGTGCCAGAGCAGCCTCCCACTCCCACCAGGAACAGGACTGCGGCATCAGCGTCTGCGTACACCAGATATTACCACCGCTTCCCCCTCTTCCCCCTGCAAAATCAGCATTCCTCTCGCAGCCAGGATGCTGCAGCAGGGACACCAACGCATCAGTTCAACCCCACAGCGGTGGCGGGTCAACAGTTTGTCCCAAAGCGTGGTATTTGGGATGGTGACAGGTAAAGGAGGCAAGTTTTGATGAGGTGACAGCCACCGAGCCCAACCATGACTGCTGCAGAGGGACTTGCCACTCTTCCCCCAGGAGCCCCAGCTCCTCTTTTTCAAGAGGACAAAACAAGCTGATTGTAATAAAAACATAAATTAAAAAAAAAAAAGTTTAAGGCAGAAGATCATCTTTCCGCTGTGAGTGCAAAGCAGAACGGTGGAGGAGGGGAGAGGACACGGGAAGCAGCGCATGAGCAAAGGGCCTTCTGTGTTCCTAGCGGGAACCAAGTCATGTCCCAGTCCCAGGGCATGTCCCAGTCCGAAGTCAGGGCCACAAACCCCCCAGAGGCCTGGGGTGCACCCCGAGTCACAGCGAGCAGTAAAGCAGCAGCATCCTGGCAGGATAAGGCCAAATTCACTGGGCTGTTCAAAACGCGGGCAAAGCTCGAAGGCTTCGTGCTGTCTCCTTTGCTCCTTGGAGGACAAAATCCCCAGGGATTGTTATCTCCCGAGCCAGGAATCCACATCCCAACATGGCTGAGCCCTGGCAGGGAGGCACAACAGGCACCACAAGGAGTTATTAGGGAAGTCACAACGGCAGGATCCAACTCTGCTCCACAAGAGACTTTCCTCCTCGTGATTTTCACGCTGAAAATTAATTTTCATGCTGGTTGTCCCCCATGCTCTGTGGACCATTAACTTCAGACGGACGACACAGATATCGACAGAACACGGAGGGCCAGGAGCAGGGCAGGGCAAGACGGGGGATGAGCAACAGCCAACTTGGGGCACATGGCTGCATTTGAGAGGTAGGTGTCACCGGTCCCCGTGGATGGGGCAGCTCCTACTCCCATGTGCCAAGCCTGGAAAGCCCAAACCTGCCCTGCTGCTCACCCATGGCACATGGCATTGCCTGCCCCGTGCAGCGGGACCTGGTGCTTCTGGTGACGCTGTCCCAAAGCCAGGCAAGGAACTCCAGCTAGCAAATAAACTCTGGATGCCGCAAATCCTAACCCCTCGCAACCTGAAAAGTCCCTGGAGAAGCAGGAAGGATGGAAAACAGCACTGAGAAACGAGTTCAAAGGACATCTCCAAAAGTCACCAGCCACCCCGGGGCATCTCCACAACCACCACCTCTGCACCACAGTCACTCAACATTCCAATGCCAGCACGGCTTGGCAGTGGCCGGAGCACCAACCTGCCTCGCCTTCCTCTGCCCATCCCGATATATCCCAACAACTAAAGCGCTGAATAAAACAAAACCCAGTTCCTTTTAACTCTGCTCGCCATACTTCTGGCTTGTCACTCTGCTGCTCTCCCTCCAGGAGTGTTCCCAAGCACCCCTCAGCAAAGCCACCCCGGGCCTGTCCCCACTCCCCTCGCACTGACTGCTCCCAAGGAGCGACGGAGCGCTTTTTCTCTCACCATCTGCTCGGCATCGTTAGATCTCTCTTTATTGGCCAGATGTTCTCGCAGACACGGAGCCATCCCGGCTTTGGCGCTCGCTCTCAGGAGGAATCTGCACGCCTGATTTCTCAGAAATCTCTGGGTGGGAGGGAGGGGACAGGCAGACGCAGTGCCGGGGAGCCTTTAAAAGCCACATCTCTGGGAATTCAAGCTACTTCCCCCTCAAAAAGTATCTTCACTGCCAAAAGGGACACTGTTTTATTTTAGGAGATAATGTTTGCTAGCTGCAGCATGGCAGTTCCCTGTTTTTTCTTATTTTTCCTGACAGAGGAAAAAGGGAAAGAGCAGAGCAGGGAGCAGTGCAGACAGACAGACAATTTCTTGCTTTCCATAAGGATTTTGGTAAACTACAGATTAAGAATTTAATGACTCGCCGCCTGACTTCCCCCTGCCAGATTGGGAAGGGGACGGTTGGATGGTGCAGGTGAGACAAAGCCCCCCAGACCATGTTCTGCTTTCCCCAGCCCAGCTGAGGAAGGCAGAGTGCTCCCAGGGGATGGGCATCACTTCAACATGTCTCTTGGTAGTTTTCCTTCCTTCCTTCCAGTGCAGCTCTGTTTCTTTTTATATAGAACCACCAGCTTAAGTAACACCACCAGTTTATTTCGGATTGGCCTCCCTGGGGTGGCTGCCCTGCTCTAAAGCATCCCCCCAGGTAGGTACAAATTCACTCGTCTCCCACTGCTCTTGCCAGAAACACCTACACAACAGTTTGGACACGGCAACAGCTGCGGCAATGCAAGTTAGGAAACTGAAATATTTTAAGAGGCTTTGGATCTCAGACTCCACCTCCGTACAAATCAGAACCCTCTGTTTCAGTTGGAACAGCAGACCTAAAGGAGTTAAATATGGGGAAAACAGGCTCCTGGGCACCACACAGATGATCAGCAGAATCCCAGTTAGTCCAGCCACCCTCCCGCTGGAGCAGCCTGAGGCGTGGATGTGAGGAGGAGGACCACCACACCAGCCACACCACCGACAGAGCAGAGGCATCTACAAGCAGGTCCATCAGAGTTTCTTTGTAAGCAGAGAGCACATTACAGAATCGTAGGTAGTCACAGGCTCGCAGGGCTGCCCTCAGCCAGGCGTGGGTTCACCACCACTGAATTTTAATCTATTTCCAATTAAATGAAGAGAAATAAGTTTCTTTCTTCAGTCCCTCTGGGCAAGAGGCACAGCAGGTGAACTGAGACAATGCAACGTACCAGCCGTGGAAGAAACCATGCTATTAGTTAATGAAAAAAAACCAAAACCAACCACCAAACAGCAACTGAGCAGAGACTCCTGCAATTCCATCGCCCAAACTAGAGGCAAGTCACTGGACAGACGTCAGCAAGAGGATCCTACTTATTTCAAGACCACCCTTCTTCAACGTCACCTTCCCCATCGGGTGGGCACAGCGCAGTCCTTTCCACGCACCCCGACAGCTCTCTAACACACCGCCGCTCCTGAAGCCCAGCCTGCTCCATTCCCTCTGCTCCAGGAACCATCACCTCTGTGCCTCGTCCCACTTTTGCCGCACTGGGCTGCAGGAAAACACCAGAGTAGCTCCCTGCTCGGTGCAGGATGCCCTCATGCCAGCTAAGGATTATTAAGGCTTTGAAAAAAAACCCACGCTTTTTGATCTGGAGATGGAAGTTCCGAAGCCTTTGTTTGCCCAGCTTTTTGCACTGGTGGGAGGACCCAATTCTCCTTTCAAAAGAGCCTTAGGATCACCCGTACTACTGTCACACAGCTGCATGAAAAAGTTGGCCTGGAACCGGCACAAGAGACATACCCAGAAGCAGTAGCAGCAACTAAAAAAAATCAGAAAGAGAAACTTTGGTTTAAAATAAAATTGAAAAGAGAGAGAGATAGAGAGAAAAGGTAAACACAGGTGCAAGTTGTCTCACGAGAGGGGGTATTTGCAGGGCATAACCCCATGACCCTGGAGATCTCGATCTACATTCCCGGCTTTGTTTTACCGTTACAACCTTCATTGCACAGGACTCAAAAATCACTCTCATATGGTTGTTAAATTTCATAAATAATGTGAAAACTATATGCAACAGATACATCATATTTCCAAAAAAAAAAAAAATATATAAGAAAAGGTACATCAAATTAAAAAGTAGCTTCATGAATGAAGATACTGCTCTAAGTGCACTTTCCCTGCAAGTGCAGCCAGTGCCTCAGCGCTGGATATGAAGAAAAAAAAGAACCACAAAACCAAAAAAAAAAATAAAATATCATCAGATTTAAAAACTTAAGTCCGGTTTCAACCAGTCAAAACCGGGCCAAGCGGAAACAGAGTGTGCTCTCGGCACTGTCCCGTGAGGGAGTCCCTATGATGCTTTGTTATCCAGACAGGTTTGTATGTCCTTGTTGAGACTGTAAACAATCCTTCTTTCCTGAACTGTCCTCTTTATTGGCAAAACAAAGTAAAATATTTTATTTTTGTTTGTTTGTTTGTTTTAAAATAGAACATTAAAATTAACCCAGAAGAAAAGAAACGAAACACAGTGAGCTTGTTGGAGTCCATAGGATCTGGTCTGGAAGAGCTCGGAAAACGTGTTCACTGTTTTCTCCTGTTTTCAGCTGGAACTGTACCAGAGATCGGGTTACTTGGGGAAGAGGGGAACAGAACGAGAAAACAAAGGATGCGGAATAAGAGACTGTGGCCATCTCATGTGTTCGCTTCATTCGTAAGGTCCTCTATCAATACCTTAGTGTCACAAGCCTTGGACCTGCAAAAGAAAACAGAGAACACTCACTGAGGAGAAGAAATTCCTATTACTACGCGCAGACAGCTTGGGGAAAATGTTATAACGGTGGGGAAAAAAAAGTCATTCTGGCACAGAGCTGGATGAAACAGGCTACTGGAATTGTTTCACACTCTCACTGGAAAGAGTAGAACCTTACAATATGAAACGGCTGCAGCTGGGGCTGCAGGCCCAAAGGAGTGTTCCCTGCTCCGTCTGTCACCGGGCTGCACAAAGGTACAGCAGTTTCTTTTGGAATGTGCCAGACGTGTCCCACTTGGCAGCATGTCCAAGGGGTAAATGGCCACGGCTGGAGGGAATTTGACCAGGCTTTGGCCCACGTCCCCTCTGCATAAATTTTTTCAGTCTCCAGAGGCCACACAAAGACTGTTGGTGTTGGTCACACCCACGCATTGCGAGCCAAGGCGGGTATGAGACAAAGCATGGCCCCAGGGCTGTGGCTCAGGTCAGAGCACACCCTTTTCAGCCTCCTCCTGCTCCCAGCCACCGCTCCCACGAAGTGATGCAACAGGGAGATGTGCTGCAGGGATTGCACAACGTTCCTGACCCGCTCTGCTTCAGCATCCCTGAGGAGCCCAGGCTTGTCCCCTGGCCAAAGGGAAGGGCAGGAGCGATGCCGGGACATCGGAACGCCCAGTGACGCTCAGAGTGCAGCACTGCACTGCAGTGAAGATGTGCAGTCAACAGGTTCAGGGTCTGGGGTGCAGGTGGAGAAACGTTTAGGGTGCAGGAATGATAGGTAGAAACAAACAAATGGTGTGAGTTTAGATTTTAGAGAGGAAAGAGTCTGAGATCTCACGTGTGAAACCTTAAATCAATTGATAATTGAAATCTTGGGGTGGTGCGAAACCTGGCAACGGCTGAAGACAAGCTCTCTTCCAGGCTCGATTTATAACCTCTGGCAACTGCTACAGGCTATTTTTGCAGGAGGAGAGTCTTGTAAATGGAACTCCCTTGTCCAGGGATTAACCAGAACCCCAAGATGATGTAAAGGATGGATAACCCTCCAGCAGAGGCACATTTGTTTCCTAATTGGACCTGTCCTCCCTTTGAATGACTATTTTGGCTGAGATCTTCGCACAATTACCCCGTCCATAAACCACCACCATGCATCATCAACAGCTCCAACACATGATTTGGGTTGTTGTGCTAGCGGGGAGGCAAAACCTACTGTGAAGCAAGACGAGGTCTGCGCAAGGACACGCTCTGGCTGCGCTTCCACTGTTTGTTCTTGCGGCGGTTTCGTACACCATCTTCCTGGTCCATCATCTGATCCAAGAGTGTCAGGTCGTCGGCGTTGAGCGGTGCCACAGAGATGTCCCTCACGGCACGGAACTCACCACAGTTGTTCAGGTGCTCATTCTCCAGACGGAAGAAGTTCCACACAAACCGCCTGAGTGGAGAAAAAATGAAGATGACCGATTCAGTTCCACTTTTAGGGGCACTGCCCGTGTTTGGCAAAGCACTGGTATAGGCACCTGGATACCATTGACTCTTCTCACTGATCAAAGTCCTTCTAGGAACACGGAGAAACAGCCAGTGACTAACAGCAGCACCTGCTACATCTTCCTAAACATCTGGAGAACAACAGACCCGTTAGGCTCATTCACTGTTCTAACAATGACAGGCCTAGGCTGGACCACATGGAGGCACCAGGTGTTAGAAGCTAAAGGCAACCTCCACCATGTATGTGATCGAGGTTCAGAAACCTCCATCATATACACAAGTGAAGCTGAGGAGCCTCCACCATGTAAATAAGAGAGGTTCAGCTTCAAGGGCTTGTATGCATCTCAAGAAGCTGTGGGGGTGGGTCTCCAACTAGAGCACAAGTGTGTAAAGAGCCACGAAACCTTGCAGGACCTAAACCAGCGATGCAGAACCCAAATTAGTGTTTGGAAAAGCATCAGATAATTGAGAATAATTATAAACCTGAGAATCAAGTGAAACTTCATCTGGAAATTGCAACAAGGTCATTTTAAGGAGAAATTTATTAATAAGTGACCCCTCAGGATTAGATCTCGGTTCAGAGGAAATCTTAAAACATAGCATGAAGAATCCAACCCTCCACAGCTTTCTTCACTCAGCACCACGTTCAGATTAAATGTTCCTGTTAGTCTTCCATTTGAAGCACCTGTACCTTCCATGACCAAGGAGCACGGCCTTTCCCACCATGCCAATGTCCCACAAGCAATATAAATGTAAAAGAGAAAGGAACTGTTCAGTCAAGCAGCCTTACCTGAATACCTCGAGCGGGGCAAATACAGTAGAAATTATGTCCCCAGCATACGGAAAGATTTGCATGGAAGTGAGGGAGATCTGGATGGTCCACGCAAAACGCAGGATCACATCTTCTACAATGGCACAATAGTAGTACGCCTGAAGAACAAGAGAAAGAGGACAGCTCATCATATGTGCTCTCCACAGAAGACAGGCCCTCAGAAGGCCTTCAGGAAGATACAGAATTTCCCGCTCAACCACTAGAAAAGTGAACAGTACAAATTGATCTCTCTGAAACAAATGAACTCTACCACCACAAAATCCCAGCCGTAGCATTCAGGATGCACAAGCAGCCAGCTGCTCTAAACTCAGCAAGTTTTGTTAAGATACTGAAAGCCTTCTCTAATATAAGAGCAAGTCGCATACGTACTTTCTGTGGGTAGACGATTCCTTCTCGAAGAAAGGTATTTTCACCAGCATTTTTGTCAAAGAGACCCCAGTCCATCTTCAGGTCCCAAATTAGGGTATAGCACGAGCTGATGAAATAGAAGATAATCCACAGGTAGAAGAACACTTGGGTGTCACTGTGGTTTTTAGCTGGAAAAGAGAAGAACAGCACAATTCTGTTCAACTTGAAGCAGACAGCTTCTTAAGCCAGCTATATAACGGCTGATTTGACCAGCAGAAATAACACCCCTTTCATTCAAGCTCTGGGAAAATGAGGATAGTTAATCTGAACTAAATCAAAAGCCCGACCCAGGCCAGCTTTATATTGTCATTTATATTCCACTTTCGTCTCATTCCAACGCTTTCCATCTGGGATTGAAATACGCACCATTTTTATTTTCTGGAAACTTGTGGTAGACCTGCCTTTCTAATTCTGAACAGCAGGTGGAAGCTGAGGGCCACATTTCACAAAGGCTTGTACAAAGGGAAAAAGGAAGGAGGCAGTGCCGAGTGAGGAGGGGTTTGTGAGGAAACATTGCAGTTTGTACAAACATAAACAACCCTGAATTAGTGCATTGAAAGCCTGAAAGAGGACGAGCAGTACAGGAATTTCCACCAGCCATTTCAGAGGTTGTGGTGGCAACGGAAAATAAGAAAATAAAAAAAAAAAAAAAAGAAAAAACAAGGCAATACATTAGTATGTAGGTATAAATCCTGAAGAAGGCTTCTGCCTGGAGTTTTAAATGCCCCTAGAGAGCTCCTCTTTGTGACACACGGGACCATGGGCCCAATGTCTGCTCCCCTGTGGACACGTCTTTGCAACTAAGTTTTCCCCTTCCCCCTTGAAAAGGTTACGCTGATCTCAGTTCAGCTAAATTTCCCTCCATCAGTTGGCTGGGTGCAAACAAACAGATCTAATTATTCTGTTTGCTTTTAATTAGCAAATCTGGGTCATAACGTTCATTAAAAATAAGAAACGTTACAATGTTTTGCAAGGCTGAGATGCTCTGCATTTTGCTGCTGTCGGGAGCCTTTCCTCCTTTCCTCCTTTCCCTGCTCCCTCATCGATTCTAACAAAGCCAATAACAAAAAAAGCCGTCGTGTTTGCAGTCCAAACCCGATGCCACGCTGAGTGACCGCGCTGTTCTCCAGACATGAGGCTTCAAACCGGCAGAATCCCCAAAGCTGATCACCGAGGGAGCAACAGGGCAGCTTGCCCCCTCCTTCCCTTTTGGTTTCTAACAATTACCAGACAGACATAACGCAGCAACCTGGTACATTTAACGGAGGTGAAAATGAGAGGCATCGCCTAAGAGTACACTCCTCCCATCACGCCTCTCAGCTTCCTGGACGTGATGTCAGGATATAGGTCAAACACAGATGCTCGTTCTCCTTTCAGAACACACCCCCTAAAGCAAACCTCTGAAAGCCACTTACGCAGCACAGCCCGTCTGCGCTGAAGCTTCTCGCCGGCGGCAGCAAAGGATGCAGGTTCTGCTGCAGCTCTCAGGTTTGACCGGCTTTCCCTGATTTTGCGCAAGGTTAGAAGCCCCTGAGCAGTAAAAGCACATCCTCCTCCGGCTCAGCTTTACCCAGGGAAGGGTCTAGCATCGCATCACCTGCCGCTGCCACTGCAGAGAGCCATGACGTCACCCCTGAGCAGGCACAGAAGTCCTGCAGAATACGGGGCTCTGATGCCCAGGTGTCATTAATGCTGCTGCTTTGAAACCATCTCTCTCATCTCTTTTTTTCCAAGTGCAGCTGCCCACAAATCAGGACAGAGGTGAGGGTTTGGGAGCTTGGCAATTAGGGCTCTGCTGCCAGATTTCATTCTCCCCCATCAGCTCCTCCAAAGCCTCCACTACATTATTTCAGGAAGAAAAGACAGATGCTGACATTCGGTGACTCACAGACACTAAGCCTTCTCTTTCCAACACTATTTTTAGCTCATTAGATCCCCATGTTTAGTTCCCACTATAAGATCCTAAATGATAATTCAGAGGCAGTTAACGGGTTACGTGTTTTCAAAGCATCTAACATACTTCAAACTACCCTGGAGGCTTCTACCTTCTTAGGCTTGAAGGGTAAGGTCATGCTGGTTTGGTTCCCCCCCCCCCTCTTTAAGGTCAGAATTCAAATAAACTGAGTCTTGCTGCACATCTTCACGGAGCAGGCAGCACAGATGGCACCATCCATCGGTCACATCCCTGGTGTGAGCATGCCCTGAAGGTGCAGAACCAAAGAGCAGTGAAGGGGCATTGCTGGGAGCTCCTTCAGAGTTCTCTGGTCATGGAGGAGACAGCCTGGCCGCTGACGACCATCTCAAGCCACAGAAGGGGGTTAGCAAAAGTGTATCCTACCTTGGGAATTACACAGGAAGGTGATTTCAAAGGTTCATGCTGCTTAAACCTAAATTGCCTTAAAGGTTGTCGTGTGCAATTACGGAAAGAAAATGCCCACATAAGAAATCTTGTGGCCTTAACCTCATCAACCTCAAAAGGATGTGCTTGCTTCTGTTAAGTTATCCTGGTCTCATCTCCCTTTCCCTGCCCCTGTCTTTGCAGAGCTCTTTTCAGCGGCACCTGGGGTCACGCTGCTCACCCCTGTTCGCTTTCTCACCGACTGGCTCTGCAACGCATTCAACTCCTGAACAAAATTCATTAAAAAAAATAATAAATCAAATCACTCCCTGATAAAACACTCTAATCGGAACTAGCCTATTGTCTTCAGCCTTGGTCTTTGAGTCCTTTCCTTTAATCACTTACTCTCCTTTTCCTCCTGCCTGCAATTCTGTTTGATACCTTCCTTCCTTCTGTCCTCATTGGTATTCAGCTGCTGTACAGAAATATGTTACTGCTCTAGGCAAGCAATTATATCTCAATCTCCACTGGCTGGTCCTTGTGGCCCTCTTCATGGCTGCTCAGGGGGCTAGAAAATCAAGGCATTCATATTCTGCCCAGAGGCTCCATCAACTGGGCCTGCCAGTTTTTCAGGAGCAATACAGAGCACTGCATATGTATGATGATGTCAGGCTCTATTTAAGCAGGAATTGTTTCATCTTGGGTTTTTTTGTTTGTTCAACGATGTGCTAGAAACCACCAAAAACCATTAGAGAGGAATAGTCTCAGGATGAGAGAAGCACTCTGGCCACCTGCTAGATTTCAGCCTCTCCAAGAGCAGAAAGAAAGCCCAAGTCTTCAACATCCCGTGGACTGCAGCAACTTCTTAGCCACACAACTGCCAGTCCCACCAGCAAGAGGTGTGTGAAGGACCTTCCTACTCAATGCTCCAAAGGGGACCACCTGTAGCAACTTACTAAGCTACAAAACAGCACGTGCAGGACAAAACCAGCACAAAAGCTCTCTGCTGATGGGCAGATTTCGATACATGGTCACATTACCACATCTGCAGCTCAGAGGTGTTCAGCTATGTCAGAGGCTACTCCAATTTGCAGTGCCTTGCTATCTCCACTTGACATAAAGTCACAGAATCATAGAATTGTTTCAATTCACAGAGACCTTCCAGATCGAGTCCAACCCTTAACCCAGCACTGCCAGGTCACCACTAAACCACATCCCTCAGGACCACATCTATGCAGATTTAAATCCCTCCAGAGATGGTGACTCCACCACTGTCCTGGGCAGCCTGAAGAGGGCTTGACAACCCTTTTGAGGAATAATTTTTTCCTAATATTCAACCTAAACCCCCCGATGCAACTTGAGGCCATTTCCTCTTGTCCTCCCAGTCAGAAGGAAAGCAGCATAACACAGGAGCCATTTGCAACTCTCATCACAGAATTTCTATTAGCATCCTCAGTTTACCCTATAAAAGTCAATTCCAGTAGAAACTCTGTACAAATACACCTACAAATTGCTCCAGAAGGTCAACTAGATAAATAATGGAAGGCATCTACCTTTGCACTGAAGCTGTGAATGGCCACAGTCCCAGAAAACAGCCCAAGGCGCTTGCAGCAGCAGAATTTACTGCCTGCAACAATTGCTGATAGACAATATCTTGAATCCCAAAAACAGCCTCAGGGGACACAGTATCTGACTAGAATTCTGTAAGAATATAACTGTGCAGAAATTATAGCCTCTTCTAAAAACAGGCGAGAGAAAGGTTGCTTTCCATCAAAGATGGACAGCAAATACTATCCCGAACGCGGTTAATATTGACTTTACTTCCAAAGAATACTATCTGTTTACCCTGCTGAATTATTCCAGGGAATGTAAACACTATATAGTATTCAATACAGCAAAAAAATCAATGCCATGTATTATTGAAGACCTGGATAAGAGCACAATGGCCCTCGATAAGCACTCCTGCGGTGTGTCAGGCTCTGCAGCTGGCTGTGGTTTCTGCTGATGGTGAAGGCTGTGATAAAAAGCTGTAAGAAGCATGAGGTTATCAGGAAACACAGCCAGGTAAGCCCTGCTGCATCCCACACAACTGACCCGGTCACAGCAGCGTCAATTAAAAACCTCTTGGTCAAGGCACACAGAATTCAGACTCCTTTGATGACCAGCTTTTCAATCACAGATTTAAGGAGATCCAAACCAAAAATGTATATATTTACAGTGTGCTAGCCAAGCACAGACACCAGAGCATGGAGCATACATTTCTGCCACCCACTTAGCCCAACCCAGCACGAAACTGGAGGGGGAGGGACAGCTAGAAGTGACTTATCTACATAAGAACTGCCCTCAATGACAGTCCGAAGCATTTGTCTAACACCTTAGTGCTTGAAGCCCGGTATTACCATTCCCTCAGTAATTAGACAGCTTAACGAGGGAGCAGCAGCAGCCTCGCCTTTCTGCCCAGCCAGCTATTTAATGCTGATCAATGGCAGAGTCGTGACACCACAGCAGACTTAATGCAGTAAAAAAGGCAAATAACCCCGAGGAGCATAAGGAGGACTCGCCATTGTGCACTGATGGGCTTTGTCAAATACCAACCGTTTGGTAGGAACAACCTTCCCGTTAGATTCCACAAGCCTCCGCTATAGCCTCCGGGCATAATTTAAAGCAAAGCACCAAGATACGGCGCTGTGAAGAACAACTGTCAGGAGGCACCATCTCGTTTCTTCTTCTGGTTAGATTCTACATTTGTAGAGCAGGGAAATCCCCCAAACGTGTTTTGACTAAAAATCCTCAGCAGGTTTGCATTGGGTTTGTAGGACGAGATGACTGTGTCTCATTTTGAGACATTGCTTCTACCTCACATTTAATTGCAAACAGGAAGAAGCAGATCAGCCATGACCGAGATTTGTTCTGATTCTTCTACTGGTGGCTTCTACCGGTGAGAAGTGTTCTCTGGGGATGTTTAACTGCTACCTTGAGAAGGATGGGGTTTCCAATCTAAAGCGTTTGCCAGCAGTCTCGCTAGTAAGAATATCTGGATTCACAATCAGAAATAACTAACATGGGTAATCAGGGCCTTCATGAGACAATTTAGGGATCAGGACACAATGTCATCTGCTACCTCTGCAGTGCTTTGTGATTCAAAGTCAGATTCCTTCAAAATACAATAGCAACCAAAAAAATATTGTCGGATGATCACATCTCCTTGATTTGTGTGGCACCAGAGAATTCCAGGCCTGCACACATTTGACAGGAAAATCGCTTGTGAGGTCATCAGCTACTTTTCTTAAAATGTTCCATTAAAAAAGGTCAGGCTTCCCCCTTTTAAGTGCCCACAAAATGAGGTATCAGTGAGGCCACCCATTTTACTTACACCTTCTTCATTAGCCCTCCTGTCTCTCCAGTCACCTTGAACACTAAAGTGTATTAAGTGATCCAAACGGACTATTAGTCCACTTTAAAAATCCCAGCTATTAAAATCCACCTCTCAGCTGCAACCTCAAGAAGGAAGCGCACGAAGCACTCAGCAGCAGAGTGCCAAGCTTGCCTCTCCCCCCGGTGAGGCTGCCAGCGCTGGGAACGTCCCGCTTGACATCCACAGACCTATAGAGCACAAGGAGATCTCCCTGTGGGATTCGATGCCTCACTTGTGCTGAGGGTCAGGGTGCGGTGGCAGTTCCCAAAAATTGCTCCCACGCCCCTGCTCCTGGGCTCCCTGGCGAGCAGAGGCCGCCAGCTCATCTCGTATTCCCTGCTCACTTTATCACAAGCTGCTGGCAAGCGAGCTCTGGACAGCACCTCTGCTCCAGCCACGGTGGTCCCGCCGCAGCCCTGCCAGGGGTGCTCCTCACCCTTCCCGGCTCCTCCCCGAAGCACCACCACTGGGACGGGTGCCTAAGAAATTAGAGGAGCTAACGAGGCAGCGTGGAGAATCCGGGCTCGCTCAAGGGTGCCGCAGAGACCCACGTCAAAGCTGGGAGGGGGTCAGGGGCCAGGCTGGATATGTTTGCCCATGGCAATGCCTCCAATTCTTCGCTAATGACACTGCTACGGCTCTGATAGAAAGGATCAGAAAGACTGGCTAATGAACACAACTCATTATCGAAGGCCTCTTGGGCACGGGATGACAGGACCGCAGACAAAACGGCATCCTAGCTCACAGCAATGTGACAGACGTTGCACATTCTGGCTCCAAATAATCGCCCCGATGGAGTCGCCAGTCTGCTGCGCTAAGGCAAGCCGTGCAAAAACGGCAAGTATTAAGAAAGAAGCCAGTTAATCCCATTATAAAGTTTGTTTTGCTTCAAGAGGTCAATTGAAGCACTCTATAAGGCTCCTGTGACACCTAAATCAAATGATCTGTTTTGCCACCCTGCTGACAGCTCTTCCAGTGCTCAGATGGAGGAGGAGAGATGGGAGATCCTGTACTGCCCCACAAGGCATAAGCTATGGAACAGGATCTCACAAATGCTACTTGCTTCATTCTTTCAGGAATGCTTTTTTCTCTTGTTGTTGTTTATTTTCTTTTAATTTTGTACTTTTCAAAAAAAGATTTGTACTTGAATTCTGTATGTTCACTTATTTTGCCTTGCCCCACTCCCTAGAAATGAAATGACATTTCTCAGTTGAGTTACTACAAGCTACTGCACTGATGTCTGACTTCTGTAAAAGTCATTTTACTCCCAGCTCTCAAATCAGCTTGTTCCCTTCTCGTACTGAAACCACGTAGGATCACAGTTAATTATTGTTCCACCCACCAGCAAACTCACGCCACTGAGATTGCACCCCACAGTTTTGAACACGGTAGCACCAAGGGCCGACACAACTCTCTTTCCAGTACAGAAGAGCAGAGCTAAGGTGCAGTCAGGCATCCTCCCTGCAGCTCCCAGTGCAACAGTGTGATGGTACCACCACCCTCTCTGTTCCTGCTGTGTACCACCACGCTTCACCAGGAAGTCACCGCCCTCCTCTCCAGGGGAGCTGTGATGGGACAGGCTGTGGGAGAACTAATGATGCGTTCTGGTGGGCAGCTGGCTACGCCAACCGGTATCACCTCTGGTAACAGCCGAAGCCGTCGTGATTAATGAGGAGTGGGCAGCAGTTACGAGACCTGAGAATCTTCCACTGTGTTTTCAAAAAGCAGCACGTTTCCCATTCATCTTCATCTGGTCAGACCTGATGGAACTTCTTTATTAGGAAAAAATGGTCCAACACCTTCCTGCAAAAGCCCATTAATCAAAGGATGACTCCTGCCTTGACAGTTCACGTCTCTATTCCTTGGCAAAGCAAAGAGTTTCACAGTTTTCTCTTATGTTGGCTTTAAAAAAAACAACCCAAATTATCCATGGCTTCAGCAGAGAAGTCTGTTTCTGAAAGCAGTGATGGGAACACAGACAGAAGCACAACTCTTTGGAGACAGCCCTATTTAGTTAACTTCCGTATTTTTAATTACTGTCAATTTGCTGGGCTGTTTAATGAGAAAGTACCTGGCAGTCACATTATCTTAGACTGATCTACGGCACTTCCAAGCCAATGCCAGCTCATGTTCAGTGGTCTTATCTGGAGTGTCTGGAAAGGGTGTGGGAGTGGTATGGAAGAACCAACATTTGCTCAAGTTTCCAGGCCATACAGATTAACTTTGGAATAACTCAGAGATTAATCAATAGCTGGTTACTACCCAGGACACAAGGATTTCATTGAACAAAGTTTGTAAATCAAACTGACCGTGAAATCTTGCACAAACCATCTTTCCTTTCAGTTAAAGGATAAAATCTCACATAGCCAATTTTTACCTGGTATTTGTGCTTAAGCTCAGTAACGCGTTCCTGAAAAAAACAAACCAGAAGGTAAATGCACAAATGCTCAGGCTGAAACAGCAAATCTACACAAATAGAAAATGATGGACGAGCACAAAGCACTCGAGAATATCAGTTCTTCAAGTGTAAAAGCCAAATCTATATTCCATGAGCCAGATATTTTTGATGATGATGATGCAAAAGGCATCAAGAGAGGACAAAATAGACAGCAGTACAACCAAGATGCTCCTCATTTTACAAAGAGTCAAGTTGGAGCATAATTCACACATAAAGCTTAGGAAGCAAGCGGCATTCAGAGCAGTACAACACAACTCCAGTTGCACTGTTTGTCCTAAGAGCTGAGCACCTAAATACAATGAGTTATGGAGTCTCCTTCTCTGGAGACTCTCAAAATCTGCCTGGATGCATTCCTTTGTGGCCTGCCCTGGGTGATCCTGCTTTGGCAGGGATGTTGGACTAGATGATCTGTAGAGGTCCCTTCCAACTCCTAACATTCTACGAGTCTATGATCCTACCTCACAAAACCTGAACCAGGTCTGAGTGAGGAACGAAAACAAGGCTGGCTCTTGGAGGTACATCAGCGAACCTTCTTAAATGCAAGTTGGCTTTACACAAGAGAGGATCCCCATGGAATGCTGAAGTGGAAGTTATACTGATGCATTTGTCAACGAAAGCAGATCTGCTTTTGGGCAGAGAGAAAACACTGCAAAAAGTAGCTGGATGTCAAAACATCGCTGCGCTGGGGGTAAATACTCTGCTGCACGCCCAGGCTCAATCATTTGTCTCCCCTGCAGCACGCAGGTTGCCGTAGGGATTAAATCAGGCAATATAATATTCAGTTGGACAGCTCTGGGGAAAGCTGCTCAGCACTGCCAGGGAAGTCAATGCCAGCACTGAACTCTGTGCAAAGGAAGGGTAGGAAAGAGCCTTGGGGGGGACAGAGGCTCCTGCTCAGCTGTGCTGCGAGCGGGCAGGGCCCGGCGGCACGCGCTCCGGTTGCTAGGTAGTTTGGAGTTACAGACATGCCTCGTTTGCCTGTGCAAACATACCCTGCAGGACTATATTTACAGAACGCGGCCTTTGCTTCCCGTTCCTTTGAGCGACATAAAAATATTGAGAATTCTTCCTTTGGGAGCTCGGCAACAGTTGCCCTTGAGTTGCTGCTGTTGTCCCTGCAACGCGGTCACGTTTCTGAGCCGCGGGGAGGCGGGCGGCTTGAGTCGGCGCTCGTCCAGCCAACCGCTGCCTGATCCGCTGTTTTATGGTGTGGGGTATCTGCTCTCATCTCAACTTCGTTAATTCAGACGATAGCTGAATATCAGGATGATAGCTTGGGGTTAACTCTGTCAACCAGGACAACAGGATTGCATGGTTGGGAGAGAAAATGTAACAATTTATGAAAGAATCATAAAATGGTTTGAGTTTGAAGGAATGTTAAAGAACCCCCCTGCCATGGGCAGGGATATCTCCCACTAGATCAAGCTGCTCAAAGTCCAGTCCAGCCTGGCCTTAGACACTTCCGGGGATGAGGCATCCACAGCTTCCCTGGGCAACCTGTTCCAGCGTCTCACCACCATCAGAGAGCAAAACTTCCTTATATCTAATCTAAATCTACCCTCTTCCAGTTTGAAGCCGTTACCCCTCATCCTATCACTGCAAGTCCTTGTAAAAAGTCCCTCCTCAGCTTTCTTGTAGGCCCCCTTCAGATATTTGAAGATATCAACCTTGATATCTTACCAGTCTAACTTCTCAACTGCAATTAGCAGAGAAAATGACATTCTGCATCTAAATCAAAAGGGAAAAAAAGGAAGAGAAGAGAAATGGTTTCTCCGAGAGAAGGATCAGAATTAGGCACTGCCTGACCAATATGAATTATTAAACAGCGATACTCTGGGGAAACCAAGACACACGTTGAGAGCCCACAGTGCATCCTTTGCCACAGGGAGCACCACCTATGACTAGAAGCAGGATCCATCACTCCAACATAAGAAGGTGGCGTTTGTACACTTTTTTTCCAGCAAGCAGAAGAAAACAGCACACACAGGCGGTGAAGGGCACTTTGTACGAATTAGTTGGCTTTCAGAGCCAACGCTCCCTCCCGGCCGCACACTCCATCTTCACACAGTTGGCAGAAGCAATCTAAAAAAAAACCCAACAACCTTACAGAGCAGCTACAAATTACTCAACGTTCAAACCCAGGGGAAGAAGACAAGCCTTTCCAGAGGGTTGTGATGTCCTCAGGAGTCCCGAGGGGAGAAGAGGCACTGGTGTACATTACCTGACTTTCCAAGAAAAGGCCACTCTCTGTCCTGGCAGCGAAAAGCTGTCATTCCAGAGGTATAAGTCATAGGCTTGCAAACACAGGCACGGAAGACTGTTTAAATAAAACTCTTCTTACCACAACAATTAACAGGTTCCTTACTTGCTGCAATTTAGAGCAGGTCTAAGGAGCAAGGACCTTTTCTGACTTTTTCACTTGTTTTGGGCAGCGCTTGCTTTCACAAAACCAAGCAGCTAGCCCCCAACAGATGTTCTGTAGGTAAGAGATGGGTGTTTGCTGTCCTTCAGCAGACACACAGAAGGCGTGGGTGAGTGGCGCATTTATTTTCATCAGTAACATCATAACAACTTGATGATAGACCATCTGATTCCAAGTTCAAAAAGAACTGGGAATCTAGGAGAAGCACATAGATAAAATTGGATTCTTAACGGGTACAGCATCTTAGAAAGTGCATTTATGGCAAGATGGGAGCAGATCTACCAGGCTGAGAAAAAAGAGCAAGGTGTTTCACCAGCCCTCTGAAAAATCGCTACAAGCTCAGGCACCGTGACATTTACAAAATCTGTGCTCATGTGTAATTTCCAAAGGTCACAAAGCTTCGAAAGCTTTCTGTACGATACCAACAACTACATGCCATTGACTCCCACTGACAGAACCGGACGGACAAAAGCTGGGAGTCACCAACATCTCTGAGCCATTGGAACAAGCCCCATGCCTGGCTCGTAAACACCTCATTACAAACCCACTCCCTGCCAGAGTTGAAGAGCAAACAGTTATGTACGGGCAGCCACAAGGACAAGGGTCAGAGGTGCTGGCGCGGAAGCAAGCTTCAAGGGGAGCAGAAACATCAAATTCTGCAGTAGGACATTTTGAAAAATGCTGGCTTTCCTTGCGGTTCCAAACCCACCCCAACCTTCCCACGGAAAGCTCTGCCAGGGTGTCCCCCCGCTGCGGGAAGGAGCAGCATTAGTCAGCCTCCCCAGAGCAGGCACCGTGTATCAAAGCATATCAGCGATGACTACAGCCAGGCAATCTGCATTTGTCTCATCCTGGAGTTTGGTTGCGGTGACTAACTGGACCGCAGGGCTGGAACTGAAGAGCTGCAGAATGTCACTGAGCAAACAAGTTAAACAGGGAACAAGCTCCGGGGACACGGCAGCGAGGAGGAGATGCGCAGAGGGGGTCGGGCGCGGTGTCCGCCGCACATGCTCCCACGCCATGTCTGCCTGTACCTCCAGACAGAGAGCCCAACTTGCAGCCTTCAGCCAGCTCTGCTATTAAAATGCAAGGCTCGAGAAGCTGTTATCGGGCTGACTTTAGGCTCAGCTATGTCAAAACAGCCATATTGTGGTCACAGGAAGGTTTCCAATAACCCCACCACCTCTTCAAAAGACCAGCATGTTACTAGAAGCATGCCTGGAACACTTCTTCCTGCCTTGTCACAATCACATTTCAAAATCTCTAATTGCTCAGGAGCAGACGTTAATTTCTGGAGCTACAGAAGGCATATATTTTCAAGTGAAAGAATACAGCTTTTAGGACTTCAGAACAATGAAAGGCAGAGCGACTGCCTGAAGTGCAGAAACTAAAAGCTTTTTCCTTCTGAACAAGAGAAGAATCGAGTAATTGTCGTTTCCAGGGAGATGGGGAACTTCAGGGATCAGAGCTCAATCTGCAGTTAAATGGATTGGAAACAACTCCCTACTAGCTGCAGAAAAAACATGGATAAAAATACACAAGAAAATCCAGAGAGGGCATTTTCCCAGCATTGTGAACATCTCCCCACATTCAGGAATGATGGACTGACTTTATTTAGATGATCCAGGTTAGCTATTCATCGATGTCGAGGGGGAAGTATTTCCTATGTTATCCCTTTCCTTACACATCTCCCTTCACAGCAAATCCAGACAGGTATTTCTGTTTTCTCCCGCTGAGAGAGAAGCCTGAAAATTTTCTCTCACACTCCAGATGTGCAGTTCTAAGCAGACTAGGTATGTGGAAAATAGCTAAAATATGATCTTAAAATACTCTTTGCAAGGCCTTTGCCCTTCCACTGAGATGTTTCAGAGGTGTCAACAGACAAAAGTTGAATGGGATGCCAAATTCTGAGCTTCTCCCATGTAAAAAGAAATCCCACAACTCGCAAAGGATTTTCCAGAATATCCAATACCTTCATGAGTGTTGTAGAGCGCTGCAAATGTCACCACAAAGAAGGTGGTGGAATATTTTCCAGCATTAACCAGATGAAAGGCCCGTTTGTTATCACGGTAACGGCGCAGGCACTGGATGAATCGTAACCAAGCAGGGATGCACTGGACAACCGCTCTCACTCCGTAGGAGTAGCTGTAACAAATCTGATTATCTGCAAGACAAAAAAGTTTTGGGGGGACAGAGTCAGTAAGTTTTAAGACCTCCTGTTGTCTTCCTTTCTGTAAGAGTAATATCACTTGACATGACAGCACCTCCCCATCAAAACCTCGTGCTTAGGCACACGTACACGTAGGCACGCACATATCCAGGACAGCGAGAAGCTTGACATCAGAAAGTATCCTGAAGCCTTTTGCTCCGTCTAGGAGGTATTCAGGTGACACGACAACACTAACACATCCAGACGGATCATCATCTAACTCTTTAGCTGCTGCCAGTACAATTAACAGGCAAGAAGGTTAGAAATAATCTATTTTTAAATTCATTTTTGTGCTGCTGGCAACATGAATAATCAAATTAAGGACGGAATTACAAAAAGCCTTCAACACTGAATTTTTGTGCATAAATGGGAGAGCATTTCCAAACTCTGCAGGACAGCTCAAAAAGGCTCTGTTGCCTAAGGTGTCCTTGACCCATTTTTCTTATATATTTTAATAGGAAAACCCCCCATATTTCAGTATGTCTATCTAGGTGATCCTGCTCTGGCAGATGATCTTTTGAGGTCCCTTCCAAACCCTAACATTCTGTGATTCTGTGACATTGTGATGTGTTTGGGTTTTTTTGTTGTTGTTTGTTTGGGTTTGTGGTTTTGTTTGTTGTTTTTTTTAAAGCAAAAAGCTTAAAAACTGGGGTGAAAAGGCAACTACACCGACACGACAATGCATCCCACTGCTGATGTTCGAAAGCTGCCTTTTTCTTGAGGAAACGACCAGGAAAATCCCAGCTCTGCCTGGAACCTCCAAGATGCTATATTCTTACGTTGTCTCACTCAACCCTTCTAAACCAAACACCCACTGACTAACAAACATTTGTTTCTGGAGACAAGATATTAGCTGATATTTATCCCAAAGCACTTCCCTACCATTCTGCTGTTTGGATTGGAAGAGGACAAGTTGTTATCCACTAGGTTGCTTTATTTTATTTTTAGTAAATAAATATTTAGTTCCTTGCATCCTTGTCTTAAAGGGAAGAGGAAGATCAGACAGATTGGAGAACAAAGTGAAGACTGATGCTTATTGAAGCATACTGCAAATTCTTTCAGCAAGTGTCAAACCCATCAGACCACACAATTTGCCAGCAGTCACTGCTGATAATGGAAAGATAACAGCCCGATCCAGGACGAGACAGGTATTATTTCGCCTCCGGGAAGGCCAAACTCAAAATTCAGATGCCAGCTCTGCAGCTTTTCTGGCTAGAAAAAGAGAGAAGCAGCAGAGCACGTGCGGCCCTGGCGTCATGGCATCAGCTCTGATCAGATAAGGGGTGGCACTAACAAGCTCCAAGGAAGCTTCTCCCTCCTCTCTTGATTTAGGGTACTGGCTTTAGAGCCTGTAAGAAGCAGGCTACAGCACAGAAAATTGTGGTTAACAAGCTCATGCAACTCGTTTTCATGCTGAGCAACAGGAACGGTCTGAAAGCAAAGACGTGGTTAAGCCACTACGAAAAAAAAAAACAACAATGGCAGGAAAAATGAATTTCTCCTTCCAGTCAAGAAGTGTTGTGTCTAAATTCTTTGAGGAATATACACATCAGGCCAAATGACTGGATTAGGAAATGAACATGAATGCAAAATTCCATTTCTCTGGATGGAAGTAAGAAAGGGCAGAATCTCTCTAACGCTGTGTTTACAAGAAACGCCAATTCTTTAATTTCCTGTGTCACTGGTAGCCCTCTTCAAAACAGACAGATGATTATGAAGATGCCTTGCTCGGTGTTTTTCAGGTCACGTTGACCGTGTTTCACATGGGTTGCCAGCATTACTCTACCTGTGTTTGCCAGAAGTCCTGCATTGTCCTCCCACTGAACCTCAAAGCTGTAGAAGCAGATCATGTATTCCAGATCCATGAGTATCACGACCAGGCTGTTGAGCTGATCAGCCAGCCAGAAATCTGCGAAGCCTACCTTGTGGAAGGGAGCAGTGAACACTCGAAACTGTCAGGAAAAAACACAAAACACAACAACGGAATAATTCATGACAGTGTCAAAGACATCGAAATGCAGTCACAGGACATCAGAGCATTGAACAAATATGGAAATAACAGGAACTCTTGAAGATTTATTGTTGATCTTCCGCTACTGCTGACAAAAAAAAAAAAAAAAAAAAAA
>VWZK01001087.1:488078-512827 GCA_013396935.1 Baryphthengus martii
AAAAAAGAGATGACTGTCTCCTCAGTTTTAGTACAAAAAACATTCCTGCTTTCCTCCTCCTGTATGCAACTTTCCATGTCCCCTCACATCTTTTTGAGTTTTTTATTGGCAGAAGAGTCCAGTCTCCTCCAACCAAGGTCTTTCCCAGAATCTCCCAGTCTCCATGTAAGGGAACTCCTCCCCGTCTCGATGCAAGAGCTCTGCATAGCTTCATTTCTCCCGTTGCTCCTAATTTTGCATTTTCTTTCAGGCATTTATGTCATGTTTATTTGATGTCTTCCACACTTACCTTCTCTCTCACTCTTAACATCATTTAGATTACAGACCCTCAGCATGGCCATGAGTCTGATCATGGCTCGGTATACTTAACACATCAGTTGTTCTTGGGTATTAGAAGTTGTAAAAGTGATGATTGTTACTCCTGGATCTGCCAAGGACTCTAGGAGGGAGAGAGTTAAAGACAGGGCAGAGGAAATCCTCTTGCCTGTCAATTAGACTCCCCTTCAATCCCAGTCCACTTTCCCTCTAAGCCTTAACAGCAGTTTTACTACTTCCAAACCAGACAGTTTTCATGGTCCATTACCTTTGACTACAACTCTCTCTACCCGGTTACTTATAGTTACTAACGGCCAATTTCTCAAAGAGACAGCGCCAGCACCATCCGGTAGTTCAGAGATTTATGAACCCTTAAATTAATGAAAGCACAGGCTAAGGCTGATTTTTTTCACGCTGCTCTCCTTATTGACCTAAAGGCTACACAGTGACAGAAACCCAGGAAAGGCCTCACACATTCTCATCAGCTTGTAATGTCAATTTAAGGCTCTGGTCCTAAATTTCAAAGCCAGATGGGGTGGGACTAAGACTGAGTGGCATAAAGCAGATACGGATCCTGACCCAGAAAGCACTGTGCTCACGTAGGACGGCACCTATTGCAAAGGCTCAGACAGAGCCAGTTGTTAGGGAGGTCTGGCCTCTAAGCTGCCCAGTTGCAGAAACAGCTTCTACAGAAGTCAGAGAAGTCACACCAGCCTTCCTTTTCAGAAGGCTCTTCCTCTGATTTACCAGCACTCCCCAATACTACCTTTACCTTTTTCATCACAGTTAAACAAAGGCTAACTAAAACAAATGGAAGACAGCTTTACAGGCAGATGACCCTGAAAAAAACCCAATTAATAGAACTCATGTTGTTATTTAATTTAGGAAGAGACACTTAGGCACTGCCAGATGACAACGTAAAAGTTTAAAGAGACTAGAAGCGAGCAGTAGCTTTCCACCTAAAGGTTACATCAGACAAGGAGTCAGCAGATATACCTATGACCTCAGTCACTGGCAACCTGCTCAGCTATCCTCGAGAACCTGAACTACGATTTGAACCCTCCTGACCTGGCGTGTCAGGCGCTGTGGTTTCTGACTGCTGCCACACACTGCCCGGGCACAGCTGGAGTTGCAGCCCGGCTACCAGAGGGTGCTGGCAGGTACCGCAGGCAACTCCTCATTTCCCAGCTGAAAAGTGCCTGCGACGAGCTCCAGAGAAGACAGGCTGTAAGAATAAAATCATATAATACCAAAAGCTGGAGCTGAACCTCCATTTCGAGTAATGGGTTGCAATTAGAGATCAACAGTTCCACAGTCTGAGCACAGACTTCCTGGTGCTGACGATGGCAGTTTTAGTAAGTGCTGAGATGGGAGACATTTGAGCTGGAGTGAAACTCTTCCTAGATTTTCACCCCTCTCAGACAGGCTCCCTGCAGTTGTTTTGGCATTTTGGTGCCCTGCAGAGAGCGTAGGCATGCAGACACTGTGCCATCCCCTGTGCCCGGATCCAATTCCTTCCAGGGAGCCGCTCACCTCAGCCTACACAAGCTCGCTCATGGGCTTCTCATCTGGCAGCAAAGGGACAAAGAACGCTTACCTAAGCACATAGGAGAGAAAGAAGAGTCTGGCGCGGGAACTGAACTTACTACAGGCTAAATAACTTTTTTCGCTCAGAGGAAGATTAGTTCAGACGTAAATGTCAGTCCCTCAGGAATTATCAAAAGAGATTCGACTCCTGAGTAGCAACAAGCAGTTGTCAATGACCACGAGTGGATGCAGTAAAGCCTCCTAGATCCATGAGGAAATGTTACAACACACTGAATTATGCTCCTGATTGGGTTCTAGAAAAAGCGAAGGTGCCAGTAATGCTCTGCTACACACACCCGATATGTCAGACCTCATTTTGTCTGGAAACGAAACATATAAAGTGTGGGAAGGAAAACATTCACCAGCCCAAAATTTCTGTGAACAGCCCAGTTGTAAGAAACACCCTATTTAAACCTTCTTTTCACCCTGGCAGCTGTGTCAAGAAATAAAATACATACATCCAGCCACTTACATACAACAGAAATTAGAAAAGCTTAACGGCTACTCTTTACGTGGTTTGGCCTCCTTTTTTCCCCTTCCACATAACACACAGTCAGAAGCACTGTGCCATTTCCACCGTTAAGGTGATCTCGCATTTTGATGAAGCTTTTTTTTCCCCCGGGAATAACTGGGGCTGAGCTGGCCTCTGTGCACTGTGGTGTGGTCTAGAGACAGCTGGGATAGAGCAGATACTGGAAACTGCCTCCGAGAGCTCTGTGAAGATGGAGAATCTTACCCTGTTAAGATACTAAGGTAAATTAGCACAGATATTGCTCGTACGGTTGGAGCATTTCCAGTGCTTCCCTTAGCACTAAGCGACAGCGGCGAGACTAATGAGGCTTGGGACGAAAGGTCCATCTATGAGAGATGGCTGAATGCTGGATGGCAAATAAAAAGTAACTGAAAGAGTAGTAAGCCAGCAAATCAAATAACAGAGGTAAGTGGATGGAGGTTAACTGGCTGTGTGCAAACCTGCACGCACATGCTCAAAGCGTGATTCCACATTTCATCTTTGTCATGTTCCAGATAAAGTTAATTGTTTTAATTGGCATTAAAATGATTTGAGGAATAACATCAGCCAGCCAAACCCTCTTCCGCCCGATGTTCTCAGAGCAGTTCCAGCAAGAATAAGGTATCGAGGGAACTGACTTGATTAAAGTCATTTTCAAGGGGCATAGAGGGTGGGGATGAACGTGTGAAATAGCCATTTGGGAAGAACCTGATGAGCTAACCAACAAGTCTGAAAATTGTTTTTTTGGAGCTCCCACCTATAACTGGAACACTGAAGAAGCACACATACTTACATTCAATTTACCAGGGTTATTGTACCTGGAAAATAGGAGCTGAGTCTAAAATAAATAGTTTAAGGCTATGAACAGATACACTGAAAAAAAACCAACAAACCCCAATGCCATTCCTGAATGTAATTTTATAAGGAGTAGCTTTTGCAAAGGTTCCTTCTCCATCAGTGAGCCCTCACAATGTTGGCACTCACCCGGTTTGGGCTGAGAAGCCCCCGCACAGCCTTGCTTTAGAGCACTGTAAGCCTAATCAAACTGCTTCACCACACTGAGGAGCAAGCAAACAAAGATAGCCGAGTATTTCTCTGTGTGCAAAAGTATATATACAGCTGTCTATAGGAAGATTAACAAGTAGCTACCTGCAATATGAAGATAATGACAGACTGGTACAGACAAGCAGAAGCTGCTTCTCAACTCACACTCAACGTCCATTTGCAGCCCACACGTTATCAAGGCTGCTCTGTGAATACACAGTGGTACAAAACCCCCTTTTTCCTGAAAATCAGTGATGCTGCTATACACTTAATTCCTACTGCTCAGCTACAGCATTTAAAAAAAATAAAAAAAATTATTTATTTAAATCAGGTTTGAGACTTACCAATAGCTTGAGCAGCCAAAAACGAGACTTGTAATATAAGGTTTTGGTAGGGTTGATGAGAAAAAGCAACATGAAGCCGTACAAGATGAGTGGATTCACCTGCATAGGGATGTAGGTGAATTTACCATATATACATGCCAGCAGGCTCAGGCACCACAAAACCCCCAGGAAACCAGCGATCTACAGAAAGAGAAAGAAACAAAACACAAAACAAACATCACATAGATACCTTATAAAAATACAGATCTGAAACCTGCAATGAACTGTCATTATAAGAAAAGGGAGACCAGTGGTCAATCCTGTAATCTAATCAGACTTCAGCAACTTCCTCTTCTAATTGTATTAGAACTCCTTGCCAGGAAACGGTGCAGGATTTATCTTCCTGATACGCTGCACAGCTCAACCACTCCTACAATCTGCTCTGCTTACCTCAAAGAGATGTTGATGGGACAAGTTGCTGCGGGGATTGAGTTCGAAGATGAGGACGTGATTCACTCCAGCCTGTCTCCAGCCATATGTGTTGATGCCCAGGAGAAAGAGGAATTCTATCAGGAGAAAGCCACCTCGATAGATTCTCACCAGTGGCCACACATTTGGTCCATCTATAAAAGCCACACCTGGCAAAGACAAAAATGAACCAACCTCAGCGACAGCACAAAGCAGGTCACAAGACAAAGCTGTGCTCCACGGCTGTTCCCAGCTGCTCGACTGTACCCTGTGAAATTCTTCATTCTGAGGATGACACTGGCACAAGTTGCCCAGGGAAGGTGTATGTGTCCCATCCCTGGAAGTGCTAAAATCCAGGTTGTATGGGGCCTTGAGCAACCTGGTCTAGTGGGAGGTGTCCCTGCCCATGGCAGAGGGGTTGGAACTGGATGATCTTTAAGGTCCCTTCCAAACCATTCTATGATTCTATGACTTTTTGCTGAGCCTGTGGAGAATTTTGGAGTATTTTAGAGTATTTAGGAGTGTTACGGGGAAAACTCACTCTGCAGCTGGTGTAGTCAAGTTATTGGCAGCACCTTAAGTCCCCTGTCTCACACCAGAGGCACGAGGGACAGCACCAGCATAAATCCTGACTATATACACTTAAACGTTCTAGTTTAATGGAGACGAAATCCCAACAGACAGATTCACAAATACTTCAGCTCCCCACAAACCCAAGAAGGACCATTTACAGCATTTCAAACAATGCTGCGCTGCTCGACCATCGCCAAGCTCAACCCAACTGTAACGTAATGCAAATTCATAACCGCCCATATAATATCCAGCCGCACCCAAACAGAAAACCCAACACGAGGCAGCAATATCAGAAAGCCCGTTGCATCCTTTGTTCAGTCTTCAGGGCCTTTTGGAAACAAATTTGCTTAATTTCAAACAATGAGCAGCCTTACACAGCAGCAGCTTTCTCTAGCACAAGCCTCTTTGCAAAATACTGTCCCGCAGTTGCACAAAATGGGTTTTATGAAAAAAAAAAAAATCACAAATAAAGCACAGTTATTTGCATCTCCAGTTTCAGTTTCATTTAATGTTTCTCACCTATATGCTTAAGAAGGGAAAGAACAGATTGTATAGTTTTAGTGAACTGATGCTGAGATTTTATTCCCACAAACTGTCCTGTTTAAATCACAGCCCCAAGTTTTCCGAACTTTTCTTCAGAGAAAACTTATTCATGAGAAGCTTCATCTGTTCAGGCATCTGTACTTTATACTACATAAAACTGTGTAAGGAGTAATAGCTCAAGAACTACTGCTTTAAATTCAAAGCTTAAAAGAGACTATGGGATTTAGGTAAAAGAGAGTCACATTTTGGACAGAAATGACAGACAGTCCTGAAGAAGCTGGAAGGAATGAGTGCTAAAAGTGGAGTTGCAAAAGCAGCATTTCAAATATCTGCAGATAAAGCCAAGGGAGGTGCTTCCAAACAGGACAGAGTAGCCCCTAAAATACGGAACGGGACAGACACACTGTGTGCTATTGGAGAGGAAACACCCAAAGGTTCATCCTGCGGTGAACGCAGCTCAGTATGAGAGTATAACACATGACTTCCACAGCTAATGCCTGCTAATCTTATTTCTGGGCCTGCAGGGTCGTAGAGAACCATTACTGCAGTGAAGGACAGCAACTGGATCTGGAGGAAAAGCAGATACTGAACAATGCAAGCAACTGAGATATTAAGACAGACATCCTAAGAGTATTTCTGTATGTTCACTCCTCTGACACTAATACCCTGTCTAGTTTAGTTTCTGCAGTGTAAAGGCTGAATTTGATTCCCTTTGCTGTCTTCCAACCGAGCCATTTTCTTCACTACAGCCAAGCAGTTTGGTTGAAGAGCCTCAAGGATCCTGCTGGCCCAGCAAAGGTCTCAAACCAGCGTGAACCAGCCCAGGGCTCCATACTACAGCCCCGAGGCAAAGAGACAGTCCATTCACACGGCTGTTTCTCCTTAAATCCAAGACAAGCAAAGTCACCTCCTGGAGTCAGCAGGTACGTGACACTCCCTTCAGCAGGCTCTAAACGAGGTACTCAGAAAGGAAGATGTCCCTGGTGACAAGCTCACTGGCATCGCAGCCTAATTCTCAGAGACAAGGCTCTGCCACAGCAAGAGCCTTAAGATTTTGCATGAAATCTTACAGGTGTGTGCTCAAGAAAACACATGCCCATTGCCACGAACTTTCAACCTCAATTACACACTAGCTTGGCACCCAGGAAAGCGGATACAGAAACAGTGAGGCCTCAAAATTCATACTCTTTAAGGTGACACCCTCCTGGGATCCTGTAGCATCTGCAATCTTCAACAGACCCCAGGTTATTACGAACTCACCTCTGTAAAATGTTGCTGTTCTAGTTTTAAAATCAGGCACTACAGAAGTGGTTTACTGTTAGAAGTCATGTTCTAACGCTGTTTCACAGATTCTACACGCACAACACTCAAATCCTATCTTAGTCTATCAAATCATAAAAACGATTTGGCAAACATAGCAGAGAAGTCAGCAAAGTAATATCCAATTAAAAGTAAACTCTTTGCAGTTAGGATACAGTTTTCGCCCAACATCTGAATAACGTACAGCTATCAGGTCATGTCTGCCGATACAAACATCCCTATTATTCACACCAGCTTAGTAACAGCAGCTTTAGAGACATAATTATTTTCCTCAATTCTTTTCCACAACCGTGTCACTTTTCATTCTTAATACTGAGAGGTAAAGCAGACGCAACTGGCTTCAATCGTATTTGCATCTCACACGGAGATCAAACACGTTAAGTAACAGAAAAAAAATCAACAAAACGAACAAAATGAATAAAGAACAGTTTCTACACATTAAACGGACCCTTCACACACACAGGTCAACTTTACCATAGGAAGACCAAATGGGAAGCACTGCAAACAGCTTCTCAAGCAGAGACATTTTATCCCAAGAGATGACTGAATCCAATTACAGAAACAGCTGATTAAAAATTCTTTTAAGTCAAAAACACAGATGTGGGCTTTCCCTAATGCAAGAGCTCGTACGTTGATTTAAGCCTTTTCCTTTGTACTGCTTAAGCAAGTTACAACACTGCAGAAATCACACAGAAAATTAGTAAAGCTGCTGGTGATTAAGCGCTGTATCTGAATCTCCAGTATAATGTGGCTTTTACTCTAATCAAGAGTCCAAACTCCGAAGGCAAAAAGAAGAATAAAACAAAGGCCTGAGATAGGCAATAATTTATTGCAGCTTTTAAACAATCTTGCCAGAATCTGCCAACAAGAAAAAGTCAATTAATTCCATTAATAGCCACCAGGCATGGAAATCCTAGAAATTTCTACATGAAGTCGTCCCGAATGGCAGGGTGCTCACGCGGCTCTGGTCTCATCCTCTGTAGGGAGTCAGTACCACGCAAAACTTAAGTTCTATGAGCACTTCTCTCAAGGTGGGTGATAGCTGTGTGTTCACAGGATGGTAACAGAAACCTGCCTTTATACACAGAGGTTGCATCTCCAAAATATCCCTCCAAGAATAAGGAGGATACCAGGAGAACAAACCATAATACTTTCAAAGTCAAAAATCTGCATATATAACACGAGAAAACCTATTACTAAGCAAAGTAATAACTCACAACAGAGTGATCTGACTCTGGCTGATTGAATCCAGAACATCCTGAACAACCCAGTTCAGATCCAGGCTTTTGCTAAGTGACAAGAACATATCGAAACCAAGGTATGGTGGAGAGCTGGGTCCAGTCGAGGATACCCACCTGAAAGTATGACAGTGACGTTCAGTGCAATGAATAACCCACAGAACAATCCAACCCTGAATGTAGTCCAGGCTGGTACAGGCTGTGAACAAAGCAACGGTGGAGTTAAGGCAGGGTAAAGAGGTTGTCAGCAAAGTCAGGTTAATTTGCAGAGTAAGTTTAAAATCAGGGATATAAAGTTCTGATCTCTCATTGTACTCCTGGTTCTTGAAGCGAGGGGATTTTTTTTGAACCGAAAATACTACGTAATATCCTTGCCTACGTTGTTGTTGTGTTGAAACAGAGCTTGGGCATCTCAACGCCCTTTGAAAAATATTCCAGACCACACAAGCACTAAGCATATGTTACTATTAGCACTAATTTCCTTTTACGATTTATCTCATCCCTTCATTGACTCGTCTGCATGCATTAGAAATAGTAAATTATTTCCAAATCTTCCAGACCTAAACCAGATTATGTGGCCAGGTCACCACACACAATTTGTGAAGCACGCTCGCATCCGTTATTTTCACTACTTTGTTGAGATGTTGAATCTAATTTGGCACCATGACAAGCTGGAGAAGCCGCTTTGCTATATAACTTGATCTCTCACCTGAGCCGCTCCTAAGGGCGGAACACGCAAACGTTTCATAGCCTTTTGTCTGTCTCCATCTTCCAACTCATTGGTCACCACTTCCTGAGGAGATAAAGAAAGGCCAAAAGGTAACAGCTGAAGAGAACATATCCAAATTTATGTAAGCAGTGCCAGAAGTCAGTGGTATTTCAAAAAATGGTGGTGAATACAAGCTACAGAGAGGGTAGGACATTACAGGAATTAGTAGCGAGCAAGAAAATATTGCTTTCCAGTTAAAAGAGGAGCAGTGCCCAGACTAGCATCTTTACCTCCGTTTCAGAGATAAGCTGGTTGATCTTCTTGCAGGTATAGAAGGGAGCCACCTCCACCTCGGCCACCCGCCATTCCGCTCCCCGCGCCGTCTCCAGGTTCTTGTCATGCTTCTTTAAGATCTTGCGGAAACCGGTGAAGTTCAGGTTCTGCAGAGAAGAGAAAAGAGTTGCTGGCTTTTCATCTCAGTCAGCTTGCAATTAAGTTAAATGGTTGTACTTCCAGTGCCAGCTAAAGAGGAAAGGTTCCTAAGAAGAATCAAAGTTATTGCATCAATTGGCAGGAAGTTTTTGAGTTCTTGCTTTATTGGAAGCAGTATGTATTTCTTGCAAATAACAGAAAAAAAATGTAGGCATAAATGGAAGCAATCTATTTGCAGGAAACTACCTAAACTTCATATTCCCTGAAAAGCCAAATCACTGCCACTTTCCTCCTTAATGCAGGAAGCGATGTACGTGTGTCATAGAAGGGAAAACCTTGTACAAAAGTTTTAAACGCCATGGATTAAATCCAGACAAGTGCATCCCCAGAGCAGCATCCTTTCCCACAGAGTGCATTGCACGACTGCAAAACTAGCGTAGGCTCACAGACGTGGGAGATGCAACTCTCTAGCCTGTAGAGACAAGCACATGAAGCTGCATTAAAACAAGAATTAATGGTTGATTCCCAAGTTATATACAAGTCCTGATCAGACATCCTCCTAATGCACAGTAACTAAGACAGGCAAAGCCCATCACACTGCAGGCAATTGCTGTGACAAGATGCATTTGAAATCCTGCATTATACAGAAAATACCACTCAAAAGACTCAACATTTCATCCAAGCAGCAGCAGGAACGTGGACAGACTATGGTAAGATTTACTTCTGAAAAAACTGAGGAAGTAGCTTGGAAAAAAACAGAGAAACCAGCAAAATGCAATGCCCTGGGGAGAGGCGCCAACTACGCGCTGAAATTATTTTCAATCTAATTAAGCTTAGAGTGATTTAATACCAGACCCCTACCATACAGGTGGGGAAATGAGGCTAGAGAGATGGGAGCAGGAAACCAATGCATTAATGATCTGCATTATTGCAGACTAAAGACTTTAATTACTTTCTATTGGAAAAGTCAGCATTCCACCCTGGGAGAGCAGATCGCCATTTCAAGAGATTGGAGATTAAAAAAAAAAAAAAAAAGCAAAAAAATGACGATTCTGGTCAGAGATTTTTCTGCAGCCTGAACTAACACCACTTTCTCTGCCTCGTGTGCAATCACAGGCTAACCGGCGTGCCTCGGCCATTTTGGGCACGGTTACACCAGACACCCCAGAACCTCTCCTGCAGCGTTTCATCCTCTGGCTGCACAAATTCTGCAACCCCAAAGTGCACGATAAAACCACTGCTGGTTACAGTGGTACTGCTAACAAGGAACACGCAGTGATGGAAGTGTGAAACAGAACAGTCAAACATCATTTACACAGTCAGATGTTTCCCTCTCCTTGCTGTTCTTGCTGCTTTTTTGTTTGGCCCAACTTCCATTTCTGCTGGACACTCATCAAATCCATTGAAGTGAAGTAGTTAATGGTATGTTTTTTCCTCAAAGGTGAAAACCCACCCTAAATAGTGCAACTTATGCAATAATATGCCGCAAGATCAAGTAGAACTAAATAGTGGACTCAAAAATCTTTGCTCATGGACAAGTGTCCTAGGAAATGCACCAGCCAGGCAAATGTGCAGTTGTTTAAAAAGATGCACTAATACTCCATTATTTGCCCAATGAATGTACTATATTATATACAGTATGTGTAAGTAAGTGCTATATACTTAATTTCTCAAAATTCATTTGTTCTCAACCACAGTATTTCAAACAAATAGATTTATTTCTATATGCACACACTCTAAAATGACATACTGCTGTTAACAGTAGATGAATTTCATCAGAAGTTTTATCATTGGTAAGTTAAAGACTTAAGAGCCGCCCTGGAGACAAGTTACAGTTTCACTTTGATGTTGGGTTTGTGCACCTGAGGAATGAGCACATGCAACTTGTGCCCTTGCTCTAGGTCTAGCAGACTGAGAAATTTGCTTTATGTGAATTTTCCTTAACTCAAGACTTTATTGGTATTTATGACGCCACTGTCGACTTCACTTTACCTCCTACCTAAAAGTTTCAGCTATGACAACTTCCCACTAGGTTACTGTTTTTCCCCTCCAAAATAGCAAGAGCTGGAATATTCCTAGTTCTTATATTCTAAGCTCGGAAGTGATTAAGAGTAGTATTCTGGGATTTGGCTTTATGTCAGGTTTGGCACTTGTATTCCTTGTCCTCAACTTCAAGATCAATTTGAACTAATTTTTCTCATTCTCTCTTTGAAGGAGGTATGGTGTAGAAAGTAGGTCTTTTTCCTTCTGGAAACTGTGAAAGTTATCACATCCGGATGGGTTTTACATCAATATCCCGTATCCATACAATGGATCTGGACTCATATTAGGAAAAGTAAGCGTGTAAGATGCTGCTCTTCACTGATAAATAGTAGGCAAACATTTTCCAAAGTAATGACCTAAGTCATCCCCTGTTTAAATTCTTCACCAAATCTCAGAAGTGCTATTTTGTAACCAAGAGTAAAAGCTATCTTTTTTTCTTTGTTTTAAAAAAAAATGTGAAGACGTCGCAGCAGGTAATATCGCTCTGCTCTATTCCTGAAAAGCTATAGACACTCTATATTTCCCAGGATTTTGAAGTAAAAACTAACTCTAATATTTAAAGGGTTTTATTGAGAAAACTCGTAGTTTCTGGATGTGCACTCAAAGACACAACATCACTGTAGGAGAGGTACAGAATTTTGAAAGGATTAAATTTTGTTCATTCTGCAGAGTGGCATTCAGTTAAATCTTACGGTGAACTTCGTTTAGTAAAATTCTCCAGTACAACGCTGGTAAAGACCTAAACACAGATGTAGTGAATTTAAGTCCAAACATTCTTATTTAACAAGCTAAGAAATCCTCAGAGTAAGACATTAAAACATATCAGAGCATTTAACATCAAAAGAGCTACCCCAGCAAAAAAAAAGATCTTAACAGTTGCATACTTTGTTCTAAGATTTTTTTAAGAAAATCAGTGTTTGCAATATTTATCATGCCCTTCCATGCCAGACATCTAAGTACAACTGAAGATTTGGTTTTTTCATACTTCAAGGCAAAGGAGTCTGTATCCTGCAGAATTAAAAACTTTTTTTTTTAAATGGATGTTTTAACAAGAAATTCTGATACAGCAAGGTCACAGTCACTACCATGGTAACGCCAAGAGGAAACAGTATGTTAGCATTTCAAGTTTCATTACAAATATTAGATAAAAGAGCTTCTTTCCCAACTTGCCAGCTCCAGCCCTGCACAAAACAACACACTACAGAAGGTGGTCCTCATGTGACTTCACACTCTGGCCATGCCCAGGCCAAGGGCGCTGGGATCAGCCAGCCTAGGAAGGGAAGAAGGAGAAAGGTCCTTCTGCAGGTCAGTTTAGCATTTTCAGCTCACTAAAAAGCAACAAGATGTAAGCTGCTAGCTGCTAGGCACCTGACTTTTCTTTAAAAATGGTAAGGGACCACAAAACTAAAAAAAAAAAAACGAAAGAAAGAAAGAAAGAACTGGCTTGAATAAGGCAACTCAAAGACACACAAAGCACAGAGACATTTACACAAAGGGTTTTGTAAAACCACTTCTTTTACCTGATAGTTTTGCAGTAAGATGAGGCTGAGGTAGAGCTCGCTGAAGGCCAATTTCAGATCTTTGATATTCCTGTGCTGGACACGTTCTTCGTGGGACAGGTGGAAGACCGGCTTTCTGCGCCGCTGCAGTGTGGAAACCCCGCTGGCTTCTTTCTGGGCATCCAAAGTTGACTGTAACTCAGTCCGAAGAGTAGTAAACCTGCGCTGAGCTTCTGCAAGCTTTTCTGTTAGCAAGGGAAGGGAAAAGTCAGGTGAGAGGATAGCAACTTGCCTGACGAGTCCATAAAAAATACTATAGCTTTTCCTCAGATAATGCATCTGTAGGTAAAAAGCACTGCACTGAATAACCTCTTGCACGGCCTTCCCCCACTAAGCATTAAATTCAACAAATCTGCCCTTTTCTCCTTTATTAAGCTCCTTCTCCTTGAAGGTTTTAATGTCCTTCTATGTAAAAAACATGCAGTCTCCAAAAAAAAAAATAAAAAAAAAAAAAAAAAGCACGGTCTAGTCTCTATTAATATAGTCAAAATCCAGGGGCTGTCCCTGGACAGCAGCATTAGACATGAACTCAGACCTCTCAACTTCCAGCCCAGACATGATTTTTAAGGGATGCTCATTCCAGGAGCTGCTAGGGATGGAAGAAGCCCAACCTGCTTCTACCAGGGGCTCTAAAGCAGCGGGGGAGAGGCAGGGCCAGGCCTCCCCAGGCTGGCACAGCCAAATAGGGTCTCATCCAAATACCACTGCAGTGACCACACGTCTACTCCCGCGTGCCAAGGAAAGCCGCCTGCCTTCCTCCGATAAAGCCAACGTACAAAAAGCATTAGGCAAAAAAAACCCTGTTAGGCAATGATGAAACCAGACAGCTAGTAAGCAAAGCACTTTTCAGATCTGTGCACCCACTACTATGTGTTTACAATCATTTTATACGACAGTAAGGAAATCAAAGGGGGGAAAAAAACCCACACGCTTCAAATACGACACTGAATTTTGTTGCTCAGAGAGCGACGCAACCCCTCTGCCAAGCTCCCGTTGACAGACAAACACAGCTTCTGCTTTGATCTGGAGTTACAACGCTGCTAGCTGCTGTACATGATTCACTGTAATAATTTATCCCTCTTTTTCCTCAGTTTTGTCTCGTGCAGGTTAGAAGCACTGCCTCATTATTTACTGATTAAAGAGACAGTCAACCAGAATTTAAATATCATTTTGATGCATTTTCAGAACAAGTCAGTCTTCTCTTCCTTACATCTGAAGTATGAAAAAGGTGTTCCTTTAAAGATGCTACTTTATGTACTTTCAGAAAATAATCTTTCTTGCCTAACTATCAAGCTTTTTATGCTAAACCCAGCATAACCGACACCATTATTTTTCTTTGTTCTGTACAACTAGTTCCTTCCAGGCCTCCCTCCCAGCTTCAGTCACAGCTTTGGCATCTCTGTTGATAAGTCCCATCACAGACCATGGGCACTGGCATTGGCCAGGAAGATGCTGAGCAGGTTCCCAGTGTTGGAGCAGTGGGAGCTGGAGCCACCTCCACCCCAAGAGACGCACACCTCTGCACCATGAACCACGGAGCCCCCAGGTCCCTCCACAACCCAAAGCTCTGCCCTGTCAGTCTGACAGTCTCCTGGCTGTCAATTTAATTCTCTCCATTAGTATCTTGCCTAATAACTTAACAATAATTCTCAATTGCTCCCCCCTCAGAAGTAAGATTTCCTCTTATGGGAGCAATTCTGACCTTTTCTTTAGTCTTATTCAAGTCTGGTTAATCTTAATAGCAAAACTTCTCTGTAAATAATTTTACCATGCTCTGCACAGTTTCCAGAAGGAGAAGGTCTTTAGGTCTTTCCAAACAGAAAATCGAATCAATACAGAAAAATCAAGTATCAAAGAGCCTGAAATGCTCTGTAACTTTCTTGACTACAGACTTTATTAAAGTAAGAAATTTTAAAAAGACAGGAAAAGAAAACTCCTCTCTGACAACTTCTACAGCTTGAGGACTTCACTGAACTGAGGCAATGCACCCCACAGCGAGAACTGTCTGCCTGCAGCCTACAACCACATGATGTTGAACACACCCAAGGTCAGATTGCAAAAACAATAACCTCTCCCCACTTTAGGAACTCTCTGGGGAAGAAGTAACAGATACCTGTTAGAGTAGCTGTTAGATTCAAAAGCCTTCAGAGAAATAAAACTCCCAAGTTCACCCTCTATATTCAAAACATCATATTAAACCATCTGTGATACACTGAGATTTCTTTTGGATCGAATTATTAAACATGAAACAGTTTAAATCTACATCTTTCAATTGAAAGCCCTGTCTCATTGTCCCTACATCCAGAAAAATCTTAAAAATCATTAGCCTAATAGCAGAATATTTAAAGACAATGCAAAACAATTACAAAACGGCTGCTGCAATTTTCCTACCTGTTTGCAAAGCAATATCCATAAAAAAGCATCATCTTCAAATACAAACTTTCTTCTTAATTATGCACTGCTAAAAAGAGTCTCCTCTAGGAAGCTCCTTCTCATTAAAGGTTTTAATGTCCTGCTGAAAAGAGTCCCATGCTGCCTTCTCCAGTTAACCAGTCCACAGATCATTTCATCTTGTAAAGGTATGATTTTATTATAAAGACTCATTGCAGACGCAAAATAAGATGAAATAAAAAAAAAGTGTGCTACTATTCTTAAAAAACTCCAAGGGAATTGCTTAGGGAAACAGCAAAGCAGAGGAGAAATTAAACTTCTCAGTTTGCAACATACTCCAAAAATAATTGTAAATACATTCACCACTATCACTAATTTAGCACTCTGAAAAGCGACTTTAAAAAAAAAAAAAAAAAAGCCACTCAAGAGTTAGAAAAAGCAGCATACACTTAGAAACTGGAACCACTCTTGCTGTGTGGCAGTAATTTGCATGACCCGATGCCCACCGAGTCCTCAGCTCAAGTGTAATCTCACAGCAAAGACTAAGGAGAGAGCTAAAACCAACAGAGGTAGACTTCAATAAAAGTGCACGAAATAAAGAAGCAGTTTTGTCCCCAAAACTCCTTCTAAATCCTGACTAAATCCCACCATCTAAAGAGTTATCACCTCAACTATGCAATTCTAAGCTGGTTTTGACTATTTTCCAAGTTCATACATAAGGACTATGAAAAAAACAAAACACCAGCACCACAACTATAGCACCGAGGAGCTAGCAAAATTTCCCCGAGTTCCAGTTTACATGGTCATGGTTGTGATCAAACCCAGTTTCACCAGAAGTAATTGAACAGCCCATATCTGCTCACAACTACCTGGCTCTGGGCATTCCAGGCAGGCTCTTTTAGCACTTCTTCCTTATCCCACTTGTACGTATTATCTCCAATAATTTGCTTACCAAGTTAAAGCTGTGACTTCCTACAAATAATAAAATCAGTTCCTAAATTATCTACAAAAATATTATTAGCTAAACAGTAGCCCAAGCAGATCCTAATGATGCTAATTTAAAAATATAACGAACCCCTCCCCTAGAAAATGTGAATATGAGCCAAAACTGGCCACAAATAAAAACTTAAGCACGTGAGCAGGCATTTGTCTACCAGAACTATCTGAAAATTTTACTGCTATTCTTTTTACTTTTAATTGAGCAATGATTTTCTTAAGCGTAGTCCAAATAATCACAAATTGTTCGTCAAATCAGATTTAGTTAATGGATGTTTTCCTTCCTACTGCGCTGGGATGATAGTCTGGGGAATTAAGGCTACATTTGATGAGATCCAACAACCTGAGCACACAGTAAAAGGCAAAGGCATTTCGCAGCAGGCGCTCCATCCTCAAGTGCTCTGGGGAGGAGCTGGGATCCTGGAATGGACCATCCCAAGAGGATGGGGTTGCCCATACTATGGCCATTAGATTAGAAATTAGGAAGAAGTTCTTCACTATTAGGGTGGTGAGACACTAACAGGTTGCCAAGATGTGGCTGCTCCATCCGCGGACGTGTTCAGCGTCGGGTTGGATAGGGCTTTGAGCAATCTGGTCTACTGGGAGGTGACCCTGCCTGTGGCAAGGGGGTTGGAATTAGATGATCTTTAAGGCCTCTTCCAACCCAAACCATTGTATGATTCTATGATCTCAATGCTCACTGAGAATTCCTCAGTGCAGGGAAAGACGATGAGGAAATGAAGCAGAGATCAACAGAAAGTTTAGCTTTCTTGAAAGCGGACTGTATTTATTGTCATGAAGACAAGTGTTTAATAAGTCATAAAATAAGGCTGTAATAAATGGGATGTACCAGGTCATAATCCAAGCCAGAACATACCTGGAGTTACAACAGGGTCCCAATATGACAAATTTCTGACATGATCAAGAAGAGGAACCACTGATGAAACATTTCTTGATGCGGCTTAACGTTAATAACCCTAATAAAGGGTTTCCATATTATTAAAGTCACGTCACTCTTCCGCAAATAAAAGACTTATTCTAAGCTGATTTATCACAAGAGATTTTTAAATTGCATGTATTCTCTCCTACAACTTTTTGAAATGACAGCAATCTGAAAAAAAAAAAACCTACCCTGTATTATTAATGCCATTTTAAACAATGCTGGAACGGGTGTATCTATGTGGGTGCACGTGTGCTAGCAGGTCCTCATTAGGGAAAATTATTATCTGTATTGTGCATCTAAATTGACAGAACTTCCTCCACAGAGTCTAGCTTGTAGTACACAGGATCTGATATAACTAGAAAAGTTTCTGAGCATAAACCTCTCACCTCAGACCCGGGACAGAAACGGAAGATCTCACAGAGCTAGGGACACATGAATGACATGTAGAAAAAATGCCTATCAAGTGTAAAAACCAACTAGCCTAATAAAACATATCACTTCTACCTACCAAGTACCCCTTTGGCCTTGTCCTGACACCGGCTCAGGCTGTAGCAAAACCCCACGGCTGGCCCAAAAGATGTCAGCTTCCCTCAATGGAAGCTGAACAGAAGCAAAGTTATGGCTCTATTATGCTTTCAGCTATTCTCTCCTGCTCACAACTTGGCTTGTGCTAGCCATAAAGTCATCGCTTCATGGTCACGAAAATATTTTGCACAATTCCACTTTGTCTTTGTTCCCAGATTAAAATCAGCAGTAGAAAAGGCTACCACATTGTGCTGCAAATAGCACCAAGTTAATAAGTCGACACGTTAAGAGAAAGTAGAGCAGAAGTCAATGCATCATTGTATCCTTATTGAAACGCTTTTCGAGCTGAAAACCCATTTTAAACCCCAAAAGAGGCTGAAAATCAGCTGAAGTGTAATGGTGGATAGAGCCAGAGCACACTATTTCTAAGCCTTTTGTAGCAATATTACAGGGTGAATTTCCAATTACGCAAAACCAAAGTTGACTTACAAAACACAGGCTGGGAAAACAAACTTTCTCAGGGGAAACAACAAACAGTAACGCTTTCCCCCCCCTCCCTAAGAATCCCTACTCCTACCACCACTACATTTTTACTCAGTTTATTAAACAGGATTTTCTACACAGCCAATGATAAATTACTACTGGTTGATTAATTCCAGAAAGTTGCAAGAGTCTAAGTAAGAGTTAAGCGTTTCAAAACTTTTTGGACACCTCAGGGTGGTCAAGTGACCCTACACAGGCAAGTCCATGATAGCTATTCCTACACAAATTCAGAAAACACCAGCCAGAGAGCTCAACACACCTAAAACGCGCACAGGAGACTGTCACCATGGAAAGGCCGAGAAACTGTGCCCTAGATGTAAGTTACCACTCTAGTTTAAGAGCGTCTTCATAAAGCCTGTCGTCCTTTCTCTCTCCATTCAAATACCATGTTTTAGCTCCACATCTGTGATGAAATCAGAGCAGTTTCCCATCTAAACCTGCCCTATAATTACCTGATGGTAGATCTGCATGATCATTGTGGTTATTTCCGAAAGTCTGGGAGCTTGAGACTGTTTTTTGTGGGGCTGTATTTTTCACAAATATACACAAGTAAGTACCTTACCTGAGTAGAAAATGTTGATTTTGGCAAGTTCTTTCTCACAGGTTTGGAAGAACTTCTCTTCAAATGTGGCAAAACATCTTTTCACCGTGTCCTCATCTGTGTCTATAAAACAAAACAGGGGAAAAAAAAAAAAAAGTTGTAACAGAAGAACATAGGATCAATTTTCTAAGTTGCTACCAAGGAAATATTTCTTCAGAGTAAATCCATTTTCTTTGTCATGCAGAAAAGAACAATCAAGTCCAAAGGGCTCTGAGGGAACACACGTTTGGCTATAAAAGGAACTGCGCAGATTGAGAAAAACTCATATAAGCTGTAACTGCACCTTGACCAAAGTTCCCATCATCATTATTGATCCTTCAAGTGCTACTGTAGATGTCACATACTTCATATTTCCACTTCCTAATCAAGCGTGTGTGACTGCTCCTTCAGGGCCATCCTGGATCAAGACTGCTCTTCCTATCTACAGGAACTTGTTTTTAAAGGCATCCTGCCAGGCTTGACCAGGGTCAAATCCATAGATACAGTTCCTGAATTTTCATGCAGTCTAATGGACTGAAAAAAGGTTAGCGTTATTACAAAGAGGAAAAATAAAAATTTTATTGTGGTCTTGATAATGTCAAGAAATAACTATTGACATGCATGTGCCCCGGAAAAGTTTCACTCCCTAGCAGATAAACACTCCAGACTGTCACAACCAAGAAATCTCCTTTTAGTGTTAATTTCTAGGTAAAGACAACCTCAAAGTAGTATTAATCAAGAGAATGTTTAAATACAAACTTCTATTTTTTAGACTTTTCTGATTTTTGTGTTTGTGGAACTGACATTATACGCCATAAACCTGCATATGCTTTAGGAATGTTTTTAAGGGTTTGTATAGAAAGAGCAAATAACACAACACAAGAGTGCAGGGGGAAAGTTGGAAGAATTCTGTCTTCTTTTGGAGCTTCATGATGCTTTAAAGAGTAAAACAGAGAAAACCCAGCATAGCCCTGCACACAGAATGACAGAACGGTGGGGGCTGGAAGGGACCTCTGGAGATCATCTTATTCAACTGCCCCTGCTCCAGCAGGGTCACCCAGAGCAGGGGGCCCAGCATTACATCCAGGCAGATTTGGAATATCTTCAGAGAAGGAGACTCCACAACCTCTCCGGGCAGTCTGTTGCAGGGCTCTACCACCCTCAAAGTAAACTTTTCCCTTTCTATTTTTCCTGCACAGATGACTGGTGTTTACAATTCCACCACCCAAGGGCTTGTAGCAAAGAATTCGCAAGGACTCCAAAGGCTTTTCCGAAACTCCGAGCTTTGGCTCTCCCTTTATTATCTGTCAGTTATACTTGCAGATCTGCGGCTACTCCCAGGGATGAGGGCTCCCTCCCTTGTGCAAACATACCCTGAAATGACAGGGCTCCGACTCTTCTCTGGTGCAGAAAAGCCACAGCAGCCCCAAGGTGTCATTACAGCCCTGCTCGAGGTCTCTGGCCCAACGGGGAGTTTGTGGAGCCGAACACGCGCGTGCCTCAAGCCCTCCTGCTCAGCTCAGCGCCTCAACGCAGATCCCGCTTTGCGGGCAGCCTAAAACACTGGGAGGAGAGAAAAGAACTCTGCTTTGGGGCTGGTAACTTCTAACAGCAGAGACACAGCAGTTGTGACATCCTACCCTGGGGCCCTACCAGTTAAGGCCAATCAGAACTTGCCTTCGAGAGGTCTAATCCTTGATCCAACAGCCGCTAGCAAAACACAAACAGGCGAGCGAAGCAAGAGAAATGACTGTGTGATATTTAACAGGCAGAGATTTTATTCATTAGCAGCCTGAAACTTTTCAAACAACAGTAACTGGGAAGTATGAAAACAGGGCTGACTCCTAAGGAAAGGACCCGAAGGGCAAATTCTTCAGACCCAAGAGTTTGCACATCTCTGGCAGAAAAGTCAACCCAGAGATGCTTTCTGACATGGGGCAATCAGCCTCTCTTGCCTTTAAAAATAAGTCATGTAGAAATAAGAGCACACAGGCTCCCTGCTTTCCTGCTTCAGAAACACTGAACCACTCCTGTCATCACTTGTTTCTAGGGTTCAGTAAGGTCACAGACCAAACGTAAAACTAAGCAAGTTTTGAAACTTCAGTCACTGGAACGATCCAAGAATAGAAATAAAAATCATCAGGAAGCAGTGTATCATTTTTGTCCATAAAGTTAAGCATGAATATTTCTACGCAATCAAAACACCACCTTTTAAGATAGCAAAAAGCTCAGCAAAGCAACATAGTGTTAAACTAACATAATTAATGCCAAATGAATTAATAAGTATCTTGGTTTGTACTGACAACTTCAGGAAACGATAAAGGTCCTAAACAGTTTGACTACATCTGAAGTTTAGAAGAGGAAAATGGGCTTTAAAACACAAACCAATTGCTACTGAAGACCTTCCAAAAACCTTGAGATTAGGAATTCAGGTCTCTATTTCAAACTCAAAACATCGCTGACTCAGAGGAAAGCCAGTTCTGTATAAATTGTTTCAAAATCCTTCTCCAAATGTCCAACACCTCCTTCTAAAAGATATTTTGCTGACCACGGTGATTGCCAGCTTTAGAAACCAGGATTCTCTGTGAAGAAAAGGTTCCCCTTTGGCCTCATTCCCACTGCAGTTCAGTCATTTAGCTGCAAGAATAGACGAGTGCTGCCAAGGCTACTGCCTTTATTTATTTATTTCCCCCCCAAACGGCTAGGACAGGACAACGTTTTTTTGCCATGAGAAAAATCACGGTGCCAGAAACCCGGCCTTGGATTCAGAAGCTCCATGACAACATAAGCTGTTTTTAAAAGGCATCCAGCTATCGCTGCCAAGAAGGGCCAGTGGTAACCTTCCTTCTATTTTTCTCCTATAGCCCTAACACTCCAAGCTCCACGAAGTTGCCATGAGCAAGGTTGCCAAGAAGATAGTCTGATCAATACTGCAGCTTCCCCTCACCCTCTTCCTATGCAACTGCCTGCTACGAATAAAAACATAGCGAGCCTGAAAAGCTCTCGCTTTGACTTGCAAAGCCAAGTGGTAAACCAGCAGCAATATGGATATGCTCCCCTGTCACCACACCGCAGTTTGCAGAGAGTTCAGATGCTGGCATACCTAAAATAGAACCTGAAGTTGAGAAAATTAACATGCAAGTTACATTCTCGTGCTGTCCCAAACACTCATTCCTCAGGGCATCTCTAAACTGGTCATTTAACTTCTCATTTTCTGCAGCTGGAGTATAGAACTCTGCTTGCTCACTTCCATGCAAGAAAACACACAGTAAAAGTTTTCTTTGTTAGAGAAGCGCCCTCAAAAAGCTATCCTTAAAAAAAAATAAATAAAAAATCCTTCAGTCTTTAGTAGTCTGAATTCTAAAGGGAATATAATTTAAAGAGATTAATTAGCTTTGTGGTAAGATCAGCACAGGTGTAGTTCTCTGAATCACCTGTTTGCCACAAAACAGTTTTATCTCCATAAGGTTATTTCAACACTTCAGCTAGAGAGGAGGCAATTTTATCAGGACTGAGCCATCTATTCATTAAAAAAAAAAAGTCAAGCTCAACAGTGGCATTAAACACATCAAAACACACTGAACAGGTGATCACAAGTTTAACATCAGCACAATTTTGAATATACTAAACTTTTCACACTTTCCACGCCTAGCCCTTGACCTCTTGCTAACTAAAAGCCCTGCACACAGAGCTCAAATGGGTCTGCAACAACAGAACTGTACTCTGGAAAACTAAGAAGAATTTAAAAACAGGTATTTTTTGTTCCTAGGTTTACGAGGATGGTAACTAGTTACACTTCTAGGTGCAGTGGCACATTAGGAAAAAAAAGAAGAGAACAGGCCACTTTTACTACTACTCCCAAAATTAAAAAAAAAAAAAAAAAGTGGGTTACTATTGAAAACATGTATCTGTCTCCAAACATAAGATTTGTCCACCTACTCAAGTACCACAATTTTCCAATACCCTCAACAGTTCTCCAGCACCAAGCAAGACTGAGCAGTTTCCCAACTTTTTGCTCAGTCCAGCAAAAAATATTTCACAGTCAAAAAAAATAAAAAAAAAATGAACTGTGTAGTTCAGAAATGCAAAGACAAAGATTACATCTTTCCACCTCTAATGCATCTTCCTCACGTTTATTGGGATATTTTTCCAAAGGAAAGGTTCTTCTGCAAGGCAACTCCCTTCTTCACAACAGAAAGCTATTCTTGGGTCTGCTGCAAATTGGAGCACTCACCAGAAGCTTCCAATAAATTAATTCCTCACCCTGCACTTTCACGTCCAATATTGTGGCAAATAAAATTTCGTAGGAGAAAACTTTTAAGTGCTTCAAGTGCAGATATAGAGATTTCTTCAGAGGACATATTCTTGTTACAGGAAGAGGCAGAAAGCCGACTCTGCTTGCAAAAAAAGGAACATTTGCATTCATGTTGTTCCACCTTAACTTCTGGACTGCAAATTGTACATACACATGTCATGGTGTGTACCTCTCTCGGCATTTATTCCATCAACCAAAAAGTGGACCTCAAATTAAAATCCTATAAAAATCAGCAAGAAAGAAGCTATTAAATGCACTAGCTATTAAAAAAAAAATTAACCAAGAAAATTCATAGCAGGCTACACCTACTTTTCTAAACTATTAGAGATCAGCCCTCTGCTTAACAAGTGCTTTAGCAAATGAAATTTGGTTATTAAATTATTTTTCTAAATCTAGTAATAAAAAATGACCACTCAGGTGGCAAATGAGGTCGGTATTGCCTGCATGAGCAGTGTCTGTGGGTGGATAGGGGAAGGACAAAATAAGAACTGCTGCAGGTCACCGGCACAAGTCCTCTCAGGTTTTGGTTCACCATTTTGTTCTTTTTAGCAATTAACACGAATAAATGGAATCTATTTCAAAATACGTTTAGTAATTATGATTTTCAGGTTGCTATAAAATTCCATTTCACTAGTTTTAGACTATTATCACTGAAATCCTACAAGGAAACCAGCCAGATTACAGAATGATAAAGGTTTCTTCCAAGCAGAAAGATCCTAAGATCATCAGGTCCAATTGTTAATTAACCACTGCCAGGTCACCACTAAACCATGTCCCTCAGCACCACATTTACACAGTTTTGAAACCCCTCCAGGGATGGGGACTCCACCACTGCCCTGGGCAGCCTGGGCCAGGGCTTGGCAACCCTTTTGGGGATGATGGTTTATTTAGTTAGAAAGAAGCAGCAACCTCCACAACATGCCTACAACCTAGAGATCCAATCAAGTGCCCACGATCAATTAATGACACTTGTGACTCAGTAAACACAGATTCTAAAGCAATGACAGCGTCCTGGTACGAACTTCAGGTGCAGAGCAAACAGGCAATGCCAACCAGATGTGAGAAGACAGCTGCTGCCCATCTGGCTGGCTACAAGCTCTGTAGCTCCAGGTCTCAGGTTTTCTGGTGTACAGGGTGGCTGCCCAGCTGTTCTACAGGTTCACTTCTTTAAACAAGCATCCAGCACTCCTCAAATCATTTTGAAAGCAAAGGGAGCACTAGGCTTTGTCAGCTGTTACAGGAGAGTCACCGAGGCGAGAGGGTGGTGCTGCTGTTGCTAGATTCTCCTGGTGCAGGCACAGCTACACAGGCATTCCTGCAACAACAGCTCCGCAAAGCCATCTGTGCGGCGATGCTTCAAAGCTGACCTCGTTCAAATTTTCTTATTTCAGAGGAAAAGGATTCCAACCTTTCAGCACACAGGTAAAAAAGCATGGGTAGTTTAACTCTGCATGTCTGGAAGAGGATCTAAATAACTACTTTCAGACTAGCTGGGGTGAGGGGAGGGAAGAGGGGTGCAAAAATCCCCACTAAGTTGGCACAGCGATGGAGCAGAGACAACCCCGAGGCTCTGTAAACTGACGTCCCAGCTGTTCGAATTTGCCAGCTGCCAGCGCTATCTCAAATTTGGGATTATACCTGCATTCTGTCCTCTGCCCTTGCACGTGACCACAATGCTTCACTTTTGTACCATTAGGAAAATCAATATTCCCAGCACAATTACAAAACCTAGGCTCTGTGGTACCTCAGATTTGAAGGACAGCTAGGCAGAAACTTGTGACAGAAAAAAAA
>VWZK01001088.1:0-16749 GCA_013396935.1 Baryphthengus martii
GCCTCCACTGGACTCTCTCTGGTATTTCCTTGTCTCATTTAAACTGGAGAGACCAGCACTGGACACAACACTCCAGAGGCGGCCTCACTAAGACAGAGTAGAGAGGGAGGAGAAACTCCCATGCCCTGCTGTCCACACTCTTCTTTGTGTGCCCCAGGAGACCATTGGCCACGTTGGCCACAAGAGCACGCTGTTGGCTTATGGGCAACTTGTCCACCAGGACTCTCAGGTCCTTCACTGCAGAGCTGCTTTCCAGCAGGTCAGGCTGTACTGGTGTATGGGATGCTCAGCACCATTCAGAATCTGTTCTCGGGTAACCTCTGGCCTGCAGAAATAATGTGCTTTTTGTACTAGGACAATGTGTGAGGATCAAGTCCAGGCTGGCTGTTGTGTGGCAGAGCAACAGGAGATCCTGATCAGCCTGTGACAAACATCTAAGTAACAACAGAATCAAGGCACAGCAAGCAAAGAGTGATGACTAGAACTTTTTTTTTGCACTTTAAACCTCATTTTCTGTTCACTTTGCTTAGTATTTCAGCAATTTCTGTTCTCCGTGTTTGTGTTTTTCCTAGAGTACAATCTTCATTTCATCAGATTCAACTTCAACAAGTGGCAGCTCCTGGGGGCCGAGCTCTGCTCTTAGTAACAAGCGCCGGGCCCGGATGCTGAACAAAGGTATCCAAGCAGGTGAGCAGCTCAATTCCAAACTTGTCTTCTCTGTATTTGCTCCTGCCTTTCATCTCTTTGGAAACCATTCTATCAACGGCTGATGCGTATTTCTGGTGACGAGTGAGTATGAGCAGCATTCTTCCTATTCACTTTGAATGCTCAGAGAGGAAGATGTTATGGTCTAATTAAAAGGAGCCATTTCATTTACTTTCTTGGTCCAGCTCTGGAGTCCTCAACACTGGAGAGACAGGGACCTGTTGGAGTGGGGCAGGGGGAGCCCTAGAGGGCTGGAACCCTCTGCTGGGAGGCCAGGCTGGGAGAGTTGGGTTTGCACAGCCTGGAGAAGAGAAGGCTCTGGGGAGACCTTCTGGGGGCCTTTCAGGGCCTCAAAGGGCCTGTCAGAAAGATGAGGATGGACTTCTGAGCAGGGCCTGTTGGGACAGGACAAGGGGGAATGGTTTGAAACTAAAAGAGAGAGATTTAGACTAGAGAAAAGGGAGAAATTTTTTGATGCTGAGGGTGGTGAGATCCTGTCCCAGGTTGCCCCGAGAGGTGGCTGCTTCCCCATTCCTGGAACCATTCCAGGTGAGGTTGGCTAGGGCTCGGATCAACCTGCTCTAGTTGCAGATGTCCCTGCTCCCTGCAGCGGGGTTGGACCAGATGACCTGGAAAGGTCTCTTCCCACACAAACCATTCTCTGACTCTGCTTTCACCAACAAAGGTGAACTAGCTGTGTTATCTTTTTATACATTGTTTTCACCACAAGACATCTGTTACTGACAGAATGGATTTTGTAGGCATATGCTGTTTCCGAAGGCAACCACAAGGTTTTGTGTTCTGATATTTGGAGTGTTATATTCTGTTTAAACCAGAAACTACTCCTGGCCTGCTGCACTTTTAGTGTTTCTGGTGACAATTATCAGTTTCTTCATTGCTTTCATTTACACACCTATTTCCCATTATCAGATAGAGTCATGGCTTTGTTGATTCGTCAGGCAAATTAATTACTTATTTATTACTGCTCATATTTTTTTCCTGTGTGAGGGGGTTGATTCAGAAAAGTGTTTTCGTGGCTTGTTTGCAAGATCGTGTTACAAATGTTAGTTGACACCTTTCACTTGATGTGTTTCTAGTAAGTATTTGTGGTGATGTTTCTGTTAAATATCTGTAGGGCTATGGACAAACCAGTCTTCTCTAGCGAAAACATAGTTTTAGACTGGACACGCTGGGTAAGTGTTAAAAGGTCTAGAAAAATCTGCAGTTCCAAACTCTAAAGCTATATGTTGACCTGTGTCTTTTAGCAGCAGATTTTAAGTTGGCTCTTCTGAGAATCACCTTGGGTTTCCAGCCAGGGGCATAGTGGGTTCGAGTTTAATTCCTGTCTCCCCTTACATATGTGTGTGTGTGTGTGTGTGTGTGTGTGTGTACGTGTGTGTGTGTGTGTACACTCCTTGAGTTGGAAGTGGGAAAAGAAAAGCTTTTGCCCTTTGAAGGTGGGGTAAAGAAAAATGATCCTTCAGCTTCAGACTGAAGGTGGAAGGTTATCTCCTGAAACATGTCCTGATGTCGAAGGACTTCCAGCTGCTTTAGACTAAGACGTTACTGCTTCCTTTTCAACTACAGGAGACTTGGAGATTGTGAACAGCGCAACGAAGAAAAACACTCGAGATGTCGGCGTGACTTTTCCTACCCCAGGATCCATCCAACCAAACCAGGAGCCACAGGAACCCTGGCATGGCCTTCATGGTATTTTTGGAGAGTCAGATGGTGTGCTCACAGCTCCTCTGGCAGCGGGAAGCCAGGGGAAGCAGAAGGACCAGCCAGGTGATTTTTTCATGGAGAAAAGGACGAAAAGGAGCAAGCTGCGTTTGCCACAAGGTCAGTCCAAAATGCACTTTCTCTGCAGGCCAGAAATATGGACATCCCAGCAGCAACCAGTGAAATGTGTGTGGAGGATTAGGTAGGGCACAGAGTGCTCTGTCACCAGTGCAGCCGCTTTTAGTCTGGTTGTAATCAGTGAATTCTAAACAAAACCTTTATGACAAGTGGGCTCTAGTGGTCTCATTCCAGCTGTTGGAGGCAGCCTAGGCCATGAAGGTGGTAACTGGGAAGCAATAAATAAAGCAAGGAGATGTGGGAATGTTGCAATTTAGGTCAGGGCAGCCCCAAAACCTATCAGACGCTCTCTGTTAATGCCCTCCCTCCCCAAAAGGGGACGAGGAAAGGAACAAGGGAGAGACACTTATCGATTAGCAAAGGAAACTAGAACAGCTTTAATGAAAATGGAAAAGAATAATAATAAGATGGTATATATGTGGAAGTATATACCCAGTATTGGACCCAACCCACCCTGATGGCAAGTACATCACCGTCACCACTGATGTTGTGGAGCAGGCACCAGGAAAGTCCCAGACTGTGCCCAGCAGCAGACGGGAATTGAGTTCAGGAGCTGGATTCTGGTACTGGATTCGGGAACACTCTNATTATCTATGTAATTTTAATTTTCAGGGTTTAAAAGGTTCTGTTAAGCTCTAAGTAAGTGGTCGCTGTAAGCTGTACTTAATTTCATCTACTGAGCCTTCAATGAAGTATTTTTTTGGGAGTCCTTGAGGGAAGATTCTGGTACCAGCAACATGAGATTCATCTCCTGCTTTTAGCTAGAGTTGCATGTTTGGGTTGGTGGTGCAGCCTCTTTACTTGATTTTTGTTTTGGTTTTTTTTTTAAATTATTTTTTATTTTCCCTTTTAAAATTTCCTATCAGGCTTTACAATGTCATGATGAAATGTTTAAAAATACTGTCCTTAGTCATCATTGTTGTTGTTGTAGGGACAAATCATGCTTTAGAAAATTTAAAATCTCTGCTCAGAGTGCTCTCTGATGTATTCAAATCCCATTATGTATGTAAACTGGGAGTAACTGAGTGTTCTATTCACATGTAACGTTTGAAAGACATTAAGCATTCGAGCTTCAAAAATATGTATAAAAAAAGCCACAGGGCTTAGCACAGCACAGAGGCTCCTCAAAAATGTCTAATTGCTGGAGGTCGGAGCTGGAGGGGGGCGGCTCTTTGACCAAGGAACAAGTGACAGGACAAGAGAAACTGGCCTCAAGTTGCCCTAAGGGAGGTTTAGGTTGGAGCTGAGGAACAATTTCTTCCCCAAAAGGAAGGTTGTCCAGGCCTGGCCCAGGCTTCCCAGGGCAGGGGTGGAGTCCCCATCCCTGGAGGGGTTTCCAGGCTGTGGAGATGTGGTGCTGAGGGACATGGGTTAGTGGTGCCCTGGCAGTGCTGGGGCAACACTTGGACTTGATGATCTTCAAGGTCTCTTGCAATCAAAATGATCCTGTGCCTCTTCCCATGAAGAGAGAAACCTGCAAATGAAGCCTTTTTGTGTTTTTTCAAAAGTATTTGACTAAACTGCTGGTTTTCTGGCATTTGGCAAAGGAATTCTTTTGAAGCTGCCCAAGGTGTCCGCTACAGTCCAACTGTTATTGGATTTATAGCAGTGTTCGGATTTAGTTTGGACCTCAGCCATCAAGGGCTGTAGATGGGGATGGAAAACAGACACAGGTATTGTCTACAAATCTTTATTCTCTTTTTGTGGTCTCTTAACAGGGCTTTCATGGTTTGTCCGAGCAGAAGACTTGAAATCTGAGTCTAGAAAAGAAAACCATTCCCATTCCTTTTGTGGTCCTGGTCCATCTTGGTTTGAACCATGGACCAGTACAAAGCCTTGGAGAGAACCTCTCCGTGAGAAGAACTGGCAAGAGCAGCAGCGCAGTCACATGTTTCAACCAGCAGCTCCAGAAAGAGTTGCTGAGAATGGGTCCTCACAGCCGTTCATGAAGCTTACGCTGCAGGTAGAGGCACACTGTGAGATCCATGGCTTGGAAGTTAACAGATTGCCCAAGGAAGTGGTGGAGTCCCCATCCCTGGAGGGGTTTCCAAGCCGTGGAGATGTGGTGCTGAGGGGCAGGGGTTAGTGGTGCCCTGGCGGTGCTGGGGCAACGCTTGGACTCGACTTTTAAGGTCTTTTCCAACCAAAATGAGTCTACGTTACATATTGCTCTTTTTTTAAAAAATAAAGCAAATCACCAAAAAAACCAAGAGAAGATAGAATGGAGGCTACGGGAAGTGAAATGTGAATGGGGAAGTACCAGCCTTGGCGCACTTCTGAAGTGTCTTTCAGTTCAGTTGCCACAGCTCGTGTGCTCAGAGACTGCTCCGTGGTAGAAACGGAAGCGTGGTGATCAGAGACACCTTCAAAATTCCAAATCTAATCCAGAATTCCACTTCTAATCCAAAACAAATTGCTGATGTTGATGCACGCACTGAAGGGAGGCTGTAATAAGTTAAAGAATCTTCTCTGGGCTCAACACTGTGAACTTTTGTTTTGTTGGTTTGTTTTTTTTTTGCCAAGAGATTTGTGCCCTTTTTGCTGATTATTTTACCTTTTTTTTTTTTTTATTATTATTTAAAATAATTTCTAGCCAGTTAGTTTTCTGTTTGTTGTCAAATAACTTGTTAAACAAGATCTTTGAGGGTCTACTCAGCATTAAGGATACAACACTTTGGATGTTACACCAAATGTTACTTTGATGGGTTTTGGTGGTGGTTTGTTTTTTTTTTTTGGGAGGTTAATGGTTGGAGTTGATGATCTTAAAGGTCTCTTCCAACCAAAACAATTCTATGGTTCTATGCTTTGGTAATGGTGTTAGATATTTGGATTATTCCTTTCCAGGGAGACAGTCTGGCCACTTTTGCTTTGTGTCATCCCATCTTAGGAAGCTCTCGCAGTGCATCGCCCTGATTTCATCTCCCGCTCTGGCGAGCGTGTGAAGCACCTGAAGTTTGTCATGGAGGAGAGGAGGATTCAGAGAGACCTTCAGGCCGAACGAGAAGAGCTGCTGAACCCTCTGGAGAAGAGAAAGGGCTACAGGAATCCAAATCACCTGATGTCTGAGAGAGGTACCTTCATGGTTCTGCTCTTTCTGTTCTATAGGAATTACTGAATTCCTACATTATACTCAAGGATTTCTGTGCTTTCACTAGAAGAATTACACTTATTTAAATTGTGTTGTTCACCGTTCTCTTCTCCCAAATATTTCCATGTAGGTTTTCTGAGTAGAGAAAAGAGAAAAACAATTCCAAAGAGTGAAATGGTTCAAAGATCTAAGCGGTAAGGTTCAGAAAATTCTATTTCAGGTAGATAAATGAGGAGGAAAGATGGATGAGTCGTATTGGCACTTGCAGAATTAGGGTTAACGTGGGTTTTTTCAGCGCCAGATAAAGGCAAGAAAATGCCTGTTTAGAAAACCTGAGAAACAAGATCATTTTGGAAAAGTTATTTTTGCAGCTCCGCAGCTGAAAAGTACTTTATTCTGTACCTTCCCCTTGAAATCCACCCATATAAATGAGTGCAGAAGATTTTTCTTTTTCTCTGTGAGGATATAAATAGAATTTCTTATGGCAAATTAGCTGGAGGTAATGAAACCAAATTTCAGTGAATTTACCTAGAATTCTGTCTTGCTCAGTTATTGCTTGAAACATCTGAGCTTCTTGCTCGGAACATCGTAAGAATCAGGTAGAGGGAAGGGATCCTGCTCCTCTGCTCCTAGGGCTCTGGGGAGACCCCCCCACCCCCTGCAGTGCTGGGTCCAGCTCTGGAGTCCTCAGCACAGGAGAGACAGGGAGCTGTTGGAGTGGGGCCAGAGGAGCCCCAGCAATGCTGGGAGGGCTGGAAGCCTCTGCTGGGAGGCCAGGCTGGGAGAGTTGGGCTTGTTCAGCCTGAAGAAGAGAAGGCTCTGGGGAGACCTTCTGGGGGCCTTTCAGGGCTTCAAAGGGCCTGTCAGAAAGATTAGGGAGGGATTTTTGATCAGGGCCTGTTGGGACAGGACAAGGGGGGATGGTTTGAAACTGGAAAAGGGGAGATTTGGACATACGGCCGTGTGGTGATTTTAACTGTTTTACAGACAGCACCTCCTAAAAGCATTATGTATGAGAGAGGCATTATGGGCTGTGGGAATTTCCGGTCTCACAGTTGCTGTGTATTCCACATTTTCCCTGGGTGACACCAGTGAGCCCCCACATGGATGTTTCTATGATGTGGTTGGCTGGTAGCCGATCACAGAATGTGAAGATAAAAAGAAAAGTTGGTTGGTTTTTCTGAGGTGTTTTTGGTTTTTTTTTTTGTATATAGCAGTCAATCCCTTGCTTCCAAGTCACTATTTTTAACTTTTTCTATTTACACTCAAGGATCTATGAGCAGCTGCCAGAGGTGCGGAAAAAGCGAGAGGAAGAGAAAAAGAAGCTGGAATACAACTCGTACCGCCTGAAGGCCCAGCTTTACAAAACGGTGGGTGTTCTGCTCAGGTATTTGTATGGGAATATTTTAGACTTTTTGTTTGTTTGTTTGTTTTGGTTTTTTTTGTTTGTTTTTTTTTTCTTCGGGTCACAAGAACTGAGAGACCCATAAAATTGTTTTGGTTGGAAGAGACTTTGAAGATCAAGTTCAACTGCCAGGGCATCACTGACCCATGTACCCTAGCACCACATCACCATGGCTTGGAAACCCTTTCAGGGATGAGGACTCCACCTCTGCCCTGGTTAGCCCATTAACTTCCAATTCCAACTGTTCCCATTCCATCTTAATAGGAACTAAGAGATGAGAAACAACAGTTTGTGATACAAACACTGAGGTTCTAACCTAACTTAGCTTCTCGCTCTTTAACCCATATACCATAAAATGCAGCCTTTTGGAGAACTCTATCTGCAGGCAATAAACTGCAACATTATAAATAGTATAAACCTTGGTAATTGAAGGACATAAAATTAAGACTAATTTTTTTTTTTTTTTTTCCTCTGGATCTTAAGCTTTCCCTTCAGTTTTAGCATCTCAGATCTTTCTGGGCTGAGTTGTTCTCTCAAAGCTGGAATGATAGATGTTATTTGTTGGGAACAGTAGTAATTAGGTTTTAAAAGTCAGGGCTTGTAAGGCAGTGTATTATCCAGAACACCTTCCTAATCTGATTGTGGGTACTTACCGCTAGAATTACTTTGAATTTGATGCTATTCTATTGCATGATATCCTCAGGACGTAGTTTTTTTGCTAGTCTGAGAATCTCTGATGCCGGTACAGTGAGATTGGAAGAATTAATGAACACCGGCAGTTGTTGATGTGAAGCAGTACAGTCAGCAGAGAGGGACAGGGATTAGAAGTTTTGTATACAAGTGTGATTTTAATTGGAAGAGAGATGATGATGATGATTCCTGATGATCTTTTTGTCTTCCTCAATGAGGCGGAATAGCTGTAGCGAGTAGCTGTAAATGCATGGGGCGGTTTGTTTAGAATTTGGTTGGGGTGCTGCCGAGACCATCTTTTTTTTGCACACACACTCAGATCTGCTCAAGCTGTACCACCACAGATTTTGTGGAATGACTCCAGTGTTGACAGAGGGTAGTAGGAGAAGATAGCAGCTGGTAGAAAAGTTATATTAAAAGTTGTAGTCACCTCAAGGAGTCCTGTGGTGCTTTATACAAGCCTTGTAGGGGACAGTTCCTTCCAAGATCATTGGGCGTGTATCCAGACAAAGCTTGGGAAAGGAGAGGGTGGCTGAGTGTCAAGTGAACCATAGAATCATAGAATGGTAGGGATTGGAAGGGACCTCTAGAGATCGAGTTCAACCCCCCTGCTAGGGCAGGATTACCCAGGGCAGGCCACACAGGAACAGATCCAGGTAGGGTTGAAAGTCACTTGAGAAGGAGACTCTACCACCTCTCTTGGCAGCCTGTGCCAGGAAAGAGGTTTTTCCTCATGTTGAGATTAAACTTCCTGTGTACCGGCTTGTGCTCATTGCCCCACAGGGCACCACTGAAAAGAGACTGGGCCCTTCTACTTGACACCTACCCTTCAGAGATTTGTAAACTCTAATAATAGTCCCCTCTCAGTCTTCTCCAGACTAAACAGCCCCAGCTCCCTCAGCCTTCCCTCATAAGAGAGATATTCCAGTCCCTTCATCCTCACAGCCTCTGTTGGACTCTCTCCAGTATTTCCCTGTCTCTCTTGAACTGGGGAGCCTGGAACTGGACCCAGTACTCCAGATGTGGTCTCTCTAGGGCAGAGCAGTGTGGGAGGAGAACCTCCCTTGACCTGCTGGTCTCACTCTTCATGCCCCCCAGGAGACCATTGGCCTTCTTGGCCACAAGGGCCCGTTGCTGTCCCATGGAGAGCTTATTGTCCACCAGCAGTCCCAGGTCCTTTTCCATAGGATTCACTTGACCTGCCCTGCTAAAGGTTGTTAGTGCCGAATGGGGATGGATCCGTGGGGGGAAGCAGGATGGGCTTATATAGAATTGGAAACTAAGCAAAATCTCCATGCTAGGAGGTGGCTGAGGGTTACACCATTTTTTTTTTAAAAAATATTTTCAAATCATTAAATACTTTGCTATCTTAATCAAGTAAAATTATTTTGATCAGAGGATGCCTGTGGGTGTGGATGTTCTGATGTTCTATCCCAGCATCCCTTTTGTACTTCTAATTTCAAGTAGAGCATAAAATTAAAGTTGTGGGATAAGGGAATGGTGCATGCCCCTTCATTTTGAAAATCAATGGTGTAGTTGAGGCAGATTGTGACTTTCAACCCCCGGTGATGTGGAAATGAATTTTATGAGTTTATCAGATGCAAATTCGTTCTGTCACTGAAGCTCTTCCACTACATACAGTCATTTTTGTAAATAGGGAGCACGGCAGAAACCTCCAAAAAGAGGATAGCAAAGGTATTAATTTATGCCCTTCCCTCTACCTCCTTAAAAAAAACCAAAGGAAAATAAAATGTTAACATACAGGAGCACTAGATCTGGCTGAATGGGATGTGTCCTTCAGAGCCTGTGTGAGATACCACAAGGTGTCACTACTCCAACAGGAAAAGCCCATGGAGGTGTCCAACTGAACGGCATTTCCTCATAGCCATTTTTATTTGTCATGTTTGTTTTTCATCCCCTTGGCAACATTTTCCCTCCTGTCAGCAACTTAATAGAGGTGGGGTTTTTTTGTTTGTTTTGTGGTCACTTCCTGGAAGTGGAGCAAAGAGGGGAGATAGCAGCTGATTGCTGGCTTTGCTTATTTGATTGCAGAAGGGCCCTCCCGCTCTAGTGATGAGTCATTATTTATTACGTTATTGTAGAAAACATTGTCTGGGTCTTCTCACTACCTTCCCACTGAGTGTTTTTCAGAGGAATAATACTCGTCTCTGTCGCTTGTTTTCTCTTCCAGAAAATCACCAACCGTGTCTTAGGGAGGAAGGTGCCTTGGAACTGATCAAGATCTGCTCGTAGGAAGGTGCATCCTGCCAAGTGAACCCATGGTGTGGGGAACTCAGGATGTGAAAAAGATAAAGCAGTAAATTCTTGTGCAGTGGATGTTTTGTGGTGTTTGCTTGTGTTGGTTTTGTACTAATAACAATCTTGCCGTATTAAGATATTAAAGAATCAATGATTTGATGTGAAATGAGAGGTTTTTAAATAAATGGCTGAGTTTGTTTTGTAGGGGTGTAACACATTTCCAAAGCCTACATAGTTCGGAAGTACCTGACCAGGACAACAGTTTTAATATATTTATTTTAAATTGTTTTTAACAATGATTTTTTTAAATTTATTTTTTTATTGCCTATCTCCATGTAGAAAAGATCCTTGTAATGTTTTGTACTGCAAAAAAACAACCTCAAATAAATAACATCAGATCAGTTTGTAGTAACTCTTGCAGCAATTGTGAACTGTATCTTCGCTCTCCACATGGGAAACATCTAAAGAAACTGGGCTGTGGTCACAGAGCTTAAGAATCACCCAACACAGAACTCAAGAACTTAGAAGGTAATGATCATTTAAAGTGGGCTATATTAGTACTGGAAGAGCGGAGGAGTCGTGGCTTCACTGGTCTCTCCCTTGGTTGCACTCTGTCTAAGCCAGGAGAGTCAAACCAGGAGAAATTTGTGATGATACTGGGAACTTTTAAGCCCCTTCATGAGTTCTGTCAAGGAGCTCGGTTTTGCACCGATGTGAAAGACAAAGGTTGTGGTTTGTGGTGCTCGAAGCCTGAAGTCTTGGTTTCACTTGCTGATGGCGATAGTGTTCAGATAAGAGATAAACAGGAAAAGACATCTGAGGAAAAGCAAGTGGGTGTCAACAGTGGTTTCCTATTTTCTGTACTTGCCACGCTCGTGGCAATTTCGTTGAAGGAACAACTGTAACGGTACATTCGGTTTTGGAGGGGGAGGAGGTACAGCTGGGAGATTTTGGCCTCTTCTGCTCACTAAGAATTTCACAGCACTTCTTGTTTCACCCCTTGGCTACACCATCCAGTGGTGGCTATTAAGGTCCAGCTCTGGCAGTTAACTGCTGGACTTCACGTGGGGACATAACAAATCGAATCTTCAAATGCTGGGAAATAACTCCGTCCCATTGAAGAGTGGTAGAACTACACAAGGTTATACTAGACCAAGATTTCACGTAGTATTTTTCAAGCTGTGTCCACACAGAGGCTGAAGCAGGAGGTGAAAACCTTGCTGGTGCTGAGCTTCCTTCTGAGGTTCTCTGACAGACATATGAATAGACTTGTGCCTTGTGACAAGAAATTCAGTCATGCTGGAGATCTTGCTTCACTGAGTGCTCATTTAGAGCTGCTCAGTTTCTTAAATACAGAATCACAGAAGGGATTGGGTTGGGAGGGACCTTTCCAGGTCATCTGGTCCAATCTCCCTGCAGGGAGCAGGGACATCTGCAACTCGAGCAGGTTGCTCAGAGCCCTATCAAGCCTGACCTTGAATACTCCAGGGATGGGGCCTCCACAGCATCCCTGGGTAACCTGCTCCAGTGTTCCACCACCCACATAGTAAAGAACTTCCTGATGTCCAATATAAATCTACCCTCTTTTAGCTTAAAACAGTAACCCCTTGTCCTGTCCCAACAGGCCCTGCTCAAAAGTCTGTCCCCCTCTTCCACCTTCTGTCTGTTCCCTTTCTTCCCTCAAGGGGAAGAAATTGTTCCTTGTGTCCAGTCTAATGTGTAGAGGAACATTAAGAGATTGACTTTTCCCCTGTCGAGTGAGCACCTGCAATTCCAGATGATTCCAGAGGGAGCTGCAACTTCTTCAGAAGTTCTGAAAGTGAGGTCCAGGTTTAAAGGAGGCCAAATCTCCTTCTCAGCCCTGTACTCTGATAGTGTCCTGCTCTTCATTCCTTCCTGAGGGATGCTGGTGAAGCTGACTCACACCCACTTCACTACCCTTCCTTATTGTCATTGGGTCAGATAAAGCTTGTGCTGGGTGCAAAGCATCCAGTGTTTATAGTTCTATGGAAGGAGGCTGTTGACATTTGGAGTCATTGCTTCCAACACGCAAAACCTCTTTCCAAAACTTCAGGAAATTATGCTTGTCTTGTGTTGATTCCAGAGTGGAGTTATCTCTTCTTAATCCACTGCTACACAAAGACTTTTAGGGTAAGTTCTGCAAATCTTTGGAAGTTTAAAGAGGACAGGGCTGATTTTGGTTTTTTGACCCCTACAGGACCAGGCTTTTCTTTATTTCCCCCCTTGCGGGGAAGAAATTGTTCTTCAGCTCCAACCTAAACCCCCCCTGGATCCACCCTCCTGTCAGGGAGTTGTGGAGGGCCTGAAGGTCTCCTCTGAGCCTCCTTTTCTCCAGGCGGAACAAGCCCAGCTCCCTCAGCCGCTCCTCACCAGACTCCTGCTCCAGACCCTTCCGCAGCTCCATTGCCCTCCTCTGGCCACGCTCCCACCCCTCAAGGTCCTTCTGGGAGGGAGGGGCTCAAAACTGACCCCGGGATTTGAGGGGCAGCCTTCCCAGTGCCCAGTCAAAGAGCTTCCACTTTTCCATGAGAGCATCCTAGTTTATAAATCATTCTCCTAAAATAATACCCCAAGGAAGAAATGGCTTCCTGGCTAGCTGCTCATTAGTGCAGATCAAACTTTAATCCAGTAAAGAGAGATCTTAATATATTGCTTCCTTTCTGCTGGGTTGAGCCATTGGCCGGTTGGGCAGCCGTGCCTCTGTAGAGCTCAAAAGTGTATCATGAAATCATTGGACATGCTTGTCGTAGACTCAGGGCAGGAATTCAGCCCAACTGCTCTTAAATGGACAAGACACGATTTAAATTTTTTTTTTTCACACAAGCAAAGTTCGAGAGTCAAACTTTTCTTAATATTTTTCTCCCTGCATCAGCAGATAAAGTGAATTCTCCAGGCCAAATGAGACCCTGCGGGAGGGTGAGTGACCTCCCCATGACAAATGAAAGCCGTGTTGATTAATACCCTTCTGGAAGGCACTCAAAATTCCGCTGTGGTGAGTTGTAAGAGGTCTTGATAGAGATGAAGAGAGGTTTGTTGTTTTTTTTTTTCTAAAGAAGTCCAATCTAATTTTATTTACAGACCCCTGTGCTGCAGCCCTGACTCTCTCTGGTTTTCTCAGAAGCTACCGCAAACTGGTCTGTGATGCAAAAAGAGACTCCAGCTCATTTTCTCATTTTCCCAAAGTTGTGTTGGCTCTTCCACTGGAGTTTGAGTCCGTATGGCCTGTGAATCACTCTGCTGCAGCAGGCTTTGCTGCTGGACTCCACCAAGTCCCGTTGAGTCATCTGCTGAGTCTTCAGCCCTGGCCTTCCTCCAGGCACGGGTAGTGCTGACTTACCCGTTGGGACTGGAGGAGGTAACGTGCCAGCTATGTGCCGTGGCCTCCCAAATGCCTGTGAACCTGGCGGTGTTGTGTGTGGATTAAGTCGGCATTTTAATAGGAGATCATGTAAAATTTGGTTTATCTAAGGATACTTTTTTTTTGGTCTATTGCAGTGTAAGTTTTTATGAAGGATGTAGAGTTGTCATACTGTGTTATAAGTTATAGGGTAACCCCTCTGCTCCCAGTGCCCTGGGGACACCCCCCCTGCAGCGCTGGGTCCAGCTCTGGAGTCCTCAGCACAGGAGAGACAGGGACCTGTTGGAGTGGGGTCAGAGAAGCCCCAGCAATGCTGGGAGGGCTGGAACCCTCTGCTGGAGAGGCCAGTCTGGGGGAGTTGGGCTTGTGCAGCCTGGAGAAGAGAAGACCTCCTGGGGGTTTTTCAGGGCTTCAAGGAACCTGTCAGAAAGATGGGGAGGGACTTTTGAGCAGGGCCTGTTGGGACAGGACAAGGGGGAATGGTGTGAAACAACAATAGGAGATTTAAACTGGAGAGAAGGGAGAAATTTTTGCCACGGAGGGTGGTGAGAGCCTGTCCCAGGTTGCCCCGAGAGGTAGTTGCTGCCCCATTCCTGGAACCATTCCAGGTGAGATTGGCCGGGACTCGGATCAACCTGCTCTAGTTGCAGATGTCCCTGCTCCCTGCAGGAGGCTTGAACTAGATGGCCTTTAAGGTCCCTTCCAACTCAAAAGTATTCTACAAACTGTTGCTGACCTTTGCAGAAGGGCTTATAACAGGCTAAGAGCGATGGCGTCTGTGCTGATGGAGCAGCGGTGGAAGATCCAACAGATGGGTCTGAGCACCCCTCCTGCGCTTATGTACCCAAAGTACTGGTTGCCTCCTTTCTGACTGTGAAGACCGAGTGCTTGGGAGGACAGGAGTACCCTGAAAACAGACACCAAGGGGCTCTCCTTGCTTTTAATTCCTCAGTTGTGAGTGATCCCCTGCCCCTGCTTCACATGTGCTGCTCTTGGCTTGGGCTGGAACACAGAAATCTCCTGATGTCGGGCTCAGCGGCCAGGCTACGTGACACAGCTGGCACCATGGTCGGGTGCCACAGCTTCTGGAGGCCTTTGTCAGCAGAGATACCAAGTGATCAGGAGGAAGGATGCCTGTTCTTTCGCACAAAAAGGCCTTTTATAAGCTGATCTGGATTTCCACCAGCCTTTGCCATCCCCAGCCTTGTGTAGGGCCACATATTTCTCCATGGCCAATGCCTGTGCTCGGGTTCCCGGGGCTGGTGGGAAGCAGAGGGACTTCTGCCCTCACCTAACCCCCCAAGATCACACTCCTCTCAGAAGTTCACACTGGTTGAGGAAGTGGAGGAATGAGGAAAAACATCACATGTAATGGTGAAGTTTTGCTGGGATTGATGGGCTGCTGGGGGAAGACTGGAGCTGTTGGCTGCCCAGGGTTTCCTCTGGCTTACAGTCCTTTCTCCATCTCCATTCCAGCCCCTGGCTCACCCCTCCACAGCAGTTCCTGGCCACCAACTGCCCTTTCTTGGAAAGACTTTCAGAGCTCTCTGCAGCTCTGTGCAGCCTTGTCCCTCTGGACCTCTCTGGTGATGGTTTCCTGATGGCTGAAAGCCCTGTCGTGCTTTTCAGTCTCTCCTCATTGCATGCCAGGCTGCTAGTTTACAACTGCTCTGCTACTGAGCTTCCACCAAGCTGCCTGGATCCCAAAAGGGACAGCAGTGCCTGCTCTTTCTCACCGCGCTTCCACAGGTTTGTTCTTTGGACATTTTACGTTTTTTGTTTTTTTTGCAATGTCTGTCATCTTGAGGAGGTGATGGGACCTTGCACAGCCCCTCTATTGTAAGATTTAGCAGGAGACTGTCTTCAAACTTCAAGGAGTCCTTCCTGGTGCTCTGCAGAGCTTGACCCAGAAAGGGCAGAAGATGCTTAGGAGAGCTTATGGTGGGGGGGAGGTGTTGCTAAACGGCATTAACGCACCTGAGAAATGCTGCATCTGAGGCTGACCGGAGAAACATTTTGCTTGGAAAAGACCTTTAAGATCATCAAGTCCAACCATTATCCCACCACTAACTCACGAGGGCTTGGAGGTGCTGTCAAGCTGGGGAAGACTCCCTAACACCATCCAGATGTTTGCAGCTGCTGGTGGCCTGTGTTAACTGGACCTCAACCCGTGTTTGAGTGCCAGGAGGGCTCTGACCTGTGCCATTTAGATTCACCCCTTGTGTTGGGAAACCCCAGAAAAATCCCCTGCCCCTTCCTCTCCCCAGATGTCACCTTGGGCAGCAGCACCCAGAGCCCACCAGGAAAGGGTGTCTTGCAGCCGACCCCCTTTTTAAAGTAAAATCGATCGCAAAGCTTTAATTACTCGTGTTAATCAATATCATTATCAGGGCTTTGGTAACTATTGATGAATCCTTGCCCTGAACTGAGGAGAGGAGTCGGGTGATCCTGGGAAAAGATGGATCTTCGAGGTCTTTTCCAACCTAAACAATTCTATGATTCTATAATTCTTTATAATTTGATGTGCACCCCACCCTGGCACCCATCTCCTGATAGAAAAAAATATTAATAATAATAATAACAACAGTGATGTGTATTAAGGGTTGAAGAAGCATCTGTGCCCCATCTTGCCTTGGTAGAATGGAAGGAGTTATTGAATTGCCATTTTTCCCCTTTTCCTATTAGAAAAAAATATTAATAATAATAAAAATTGATGGGGCTGGATGCTGGCACCCATGTCCTGATAGAAAAATATTAATAACAATAATAACAATAGTAGAGTTTATTGAGGGTCGTAGAGATATCTCTGCCCCGTCTCATCCTGATGGGGTGGATGGGATTATTTAATTCCCTTTTTCCCCCTTCTTATTGGAAAAAAAATAAAAATTAATAATAATAAAAACTGATGAGACAGGATGCTGGCACCCATCTCCTACCAGAAAAAAACCTATTCATAACTATGGAGTCTATTGAGGGTCACAGAAGCGTCTCAGCCTTGCCTTGCCGTTGTGGGATGGACGGGGTTATTTAATTCTTATGAATTATCTAGTATTAATATTAAAAAGGTCTCAGAAGCATCTCTTCCGCAGCTAGGGGCTGAATGGGGGTTATTGACTTTCCTTTCCCGCTCCAGCTCCTGCTGGTGCCCTGCTCTAAGGGGGAGAAGCAGCAGCGGGGAGGCAGAGGCAGGGGGCTGCTGCCCCGGCGGGGGGAGCCTGCGAGCTCTGCTTTTCATTAAGCGGGCCCGGCTGGGCCAAGAAACACAGTAATAAATAAAAGCGAACAATGCCACCTCCCTACCCCTCCTCCTTCTCCTTTTCCTTCTCCTTCTCCTTCTCTTTCTCCTTCCCCTTCCCCTTCCCT
>VWZK01001088.1:17314-126266 GCA_013396935.1 Baryphthengus martii
TTGCAAAGTGGATCTGGATTGGGGAGGGGGGGGGGGGAGTCTCGTAGCTGGGCTGCTGGTGAGCAGAGCTCTCTCCATTCGGCTCCATCACCCTGCTGGGGATGTTCCCCCATCCCAAACCCCCTCCAGTTCTCGGTGGGTTCCCTCAAGCTCCATCCCAATGCCGGCCAGAGTCTGTGCTATGACTCTATATGGTCTGGTTGGGATGGGGAGGGCTGGGACCAGCCCGTCGTCCGCCTTTGGAAGAGAGAGGACAGGAGGCACCCCTCTATCTCCCCCCCTGCCATACCTCCCTTGGGTCCCTTCAACCCTCCCAGCTCCAGGAGGTGGCACCTTGAAAGCGCCCTAGCAGCAGCTTCTGCTGCTGATGCACCTTTTGGGGTGAAACTTGACTTTTTATTCTGGTGTTATTTTCCCTGGAGGTTCACTTTTCAAATTGGAAGAGCAGAGAGGGAGTTGCCAGGTTGAATTCAGCTTCGTGAAGTTTCTCTTCTCCATCCCTAATTCCTTTCACAACCCCACCAAGAAGCTGGGGCTGATGCTTCTCCTGGCAAAGCCCCGTTTTTATCATATTTTTTTTTAACTTCTGAGCTTTGCTGGGTTCTCTGCTGCTGCTGCTGCAAAGTTTTCCGACAACTCTGAGAGAGACTCATGCAAGCCATACAACTGGGAGAGGAACAAGGAGACTGGTGGGAGCCAGAAACCTCTGTTTGGATTAGAGGAGGAGCAAACAGGAAAGCTGCTGGCTTTGGCTGGAGCCTGGGTGCTACTGGGTTCTCTTTGGGCTCCAGCATCCCCCAAATCTTGGGCTGCTTGGCCACAATGATGCAAACGAACCTCCCAAACACCAAAGCAATGTGGTGTTTCCGGGAAGAGCTGGGAATGAGTGTTTTTTCCAGGGGAAAAAAAAAAAAAAGAGAAAGGGTGTGGGAAACCCCCTCAGAGCTAGATCTAGGTTTATTTGACTTAGATTTTGAAGGGCCCGGTCTCATGTTTTGAGTCTCCCTGATTTCCCAGCAAAAGCTGTAGTCAAAACAGCAGGAAGATTAATATTATAATAACCAAGAGGTTTTTACAATGTGGCCCGAAGCCCAGCCCAGTAATCCCAGCAGAACGGCTGCCCCTCTCTTCCCATCCTCTCCCCAGACAGCGTGGGAGAAAGACGGGCTTTGCAGCATCTCCCTGCCCTTTTCCCTCTTCCAGCAAACTACAACCAGGGTTTTTTTCCTTCTTTTTCTCCATCAAACCCCATCAGAGCTGCCCACCTTTTGTGGCTGAACATGAGTTGCATGGCAGCCGCGCCTCAGTTTCCCCACCAGAAAATGAGGCTTCTCTAGGGCTGGGGGGGACTGATCTCACTGACGCTTTTGGAGGAGGTGAGGAGGAGGAAACTGGGATCGTGCCATCACCTTATCTGCAGTTATTCCTGGAATCTGATTACACGCTCTATATAATGGAAGCTGATTAAATGCCACAGAGCGATAGCACCGGGTGCGTCCCAGGGCCCGGGGGGACCGACAGGGCCAGGCTGGGCAGCTCCATTTGCAGCTGCCAACCAATAACTCCATCGTTTTGTTTTTGGTTTGGGTTTTGTTGTTTTTTTCTTCTTTTCTTTTTTTTCATTGCTTTTCGATAACTTTATCTTTCCATGAGCCAAATCTCCCTGGATTATCACACGGGGAATCAAAATAACCATATGAAATGCTAAAGCCCTAAGCCCTGTTATTCCACTCCCTTAGCAAATAACTTTGCCCTTTACTGGGGAAGGTTCTTCGATCCAAGCTCTCACTGACAACATTTGGCTTGGCGAGGTGGTCCAGGCCTTGGTATTGTTTTTTTACTAGAGCTCATCCCTTCTCTGAAGCATCTTCAGAAGTTATTTTATTTTTATTATCTTTTTTTTTTTTTTCTGTTGTTGTCTAGGCTTAAATCCTTGGTAGCTGCTCTCACTCTGCTGCAATCCAACACGGCCACATTGTTTAGGGAAAAAAAAAAATCAAAAAAAAAAATCTTAGAAAGTCTGCCTGGCTCAAATCGAGCCAAGGAATTGCTTGTGCTGCTCCGCCCAGGGGGAGCTGGGATGGCTCAGAGACACCCGTCATGTGCTGCAGCTATTTGAGCTCCTCTGCTCCCAGCTCGGGCCCAGCTCTGGCTGGGAAGATGATGACTCTGGTTTTGGGTGATGGAATTGGGTGATCTAGGGGTGTTTGGTGGGGTTTGCCTGGGCTGGGATGTGAGTGGGGCCATGGTGGTGTCACCCATGTGCCGGCTGTTTCTCCAGGGTGGGTTTCAGGGGGGTTAAAAAGCCACTGGTTTGGGGGCTGGGTGGGCAGTGGTACTTCTGGGAGGCTTGCAGGAGCAAAATTGGGGCCAGTGAGAGTGCTGCTCCGAGAAGGGGGCTTCACAGGGGTGTTTGTTCCCCAGAAACACATACAGGGTGCCCCAGACATTGGCCAGAGTCTCTGCTCTGTCCCTTCCTCCCATTTTTCTGCTGATATGACTGTGGAGGCTTGTGGTCACCAGGTCTTCTCTTTCCCAGGGTCACCAACCCATGGAGAGCGGGTCACCCCACACTGGCTCCTCAAGGGTCGTACCAGACGAGCCATCAGCCTGGATGAAAAGGTAAGAGCAGAGGCGATTCCTCTCCCCTGCACTGCACAGATGGGTCCTGCACTCAGACGTCTTCGTGGTGGGACTCAGATGGAGATGTCAAGTTTGCAGGTCCTATGAGCATGATATTGAGTATATAGAACCCATCAGCCTCTTCAGGTGATGAACAAGGAAAGCAGAGGGTGCAACAGTAAGTTAATTAAATGTGCTCTTAACTCTTGATAGGACTATGGTAATGGCTTTAAACTGAAAGAGGATTAGATGTAAGGAAGTTCTTCATCATGAAACAGGTTGCCCTGAGAAGTCATGGATCCCTGGAAGTGTCCAAGACCAGGTTGGACCGGGCTTGGAGCAACCTGCTCTAGTGGGAGGTGTCCCTGGCCATGGCAGGGGTGTTGGAACCAGATGATCTTTAAGTGGACCTTCCAACCCATTCTGTGATTGGGCAGTAGGAAGGCTGAAGAGCTATAGGGTGAGCAGAAAGGATCTGGGCAATATGGAGAGAGGAGATGGAGATAATTCTTCAGAGTGATGGTTTGACCAGGATGGACAGCAGTATTAGCTGCAGGATTGAAGGGTGATGTCCTTTGGAAGACTGTAAAGAAGCCATTCATGGGCTGTGGGGAGGAGAGGACATCTCCCTGGGCTGCTCTGCTGGCTGTCTCACCCTCCCTGCCACCCCCAGCATCTCCAAATCCACTTTATCAGATGCCTGTGGTAACTTTTGCCTGGGTTTGGCACCTTGCCCAGCTCTGGGGTCAGCCAGCTCCGCAGCTGCCCATCAGCCACAGCAGCTGGTCCTTGTACCCAGCAGCTGGGAAGATCTCAGGAGCTGTGATTGTCTCTTCCAGGGCAGATCAAATCACTTCCCAGCATGAGCACCGATGTGGATGGTTGCAGGAAACCATTGTGTTTTGGGGCTGAGCAAATTTGCTGCTTAGAAGCCTCAGTGCTGGGAAGTGACTTTTTCTAGTGGCATCTCCCTGGTTCAGAGGCCGAGGACACAGCTCTGAAGCTACCTGAGATGCCTCCAAATGACACCTCCTTGCTCCAAGGCAGGAGATATCAAAGGCAGAGTCAATCTCGCTTCCAGGCTGTGAGATGGAGAGGTACTTGGCTGCCTCCGAGGGACCAAACGATACCATTGCTCCCATCAACACCAGCTGCTGGGAACTGTGCTTCTCCGGTTGCTGAAATAGCCCGTCATGCTGGGGATGCTGTGGTCAGCCTGCAGAAATGTCCCCTCTTTTCCTAGCAGCCTTGGATTGGTTTATATTTAGGTTGGAGGACACTCGAGATGAGGAACATGTGGCAGGGGGAGATTTATTTATACTCCTGCTAACACCTCACTGCCCAAAACTGCGCCGAGTGAGTGCCGATTGCAGGCCCATGGAGGGGTTTTGGGAGTCACCAGGGGAGCCCAGAGCTGGTGGGGTCTCAGACAGCCACTGGCCAGGGCTAGGGTGGGTGGGCAGGTCCTGGCACATTTCCTGGCATCTGCTCTGGTTCTACTGGCTCCAGCCAGCCTGAAACAAGGAGGCTCCTGTTCCTCTGAGGGGGTATAGGAGAGAAGAGGGAGAGGAGTTGTAACCAGGAGCGATGAGGCTTTGTGAGGAAAAGATGGTAGCAACCAAAGGATGGGATAGGGAGAAGCAGACAGAGCCTCAAACTGGCCTTTTTTAGTCCTGGTACCTCTGATGTGTGTATTTTTAAGATTGATTTAGTCCACCCCATCCCCACCCCATCTCCTTCTGCTCTCCAGCAAAGATCCTGGAAAGAAGTACAGCTGCGCAGTAACCACCAGCCTGCTCTGTCTGTCCGGGTGGGAGTAGGCAAGGAGGCAGCCTCTGAACGCGTGGAATGATGGATTCAAATGTGGGGACTGTCCAGAGGCTCCTCCATCCCTTCCCCGGGTGGGAGATTGTGGGGTGGCCCGTACCACAGTCCCCGGCGGTGTCCCTGCATCTCCTTTCCCTCCTCCTGGAGGAATGAGATTGGTCCACTGGGAAGAGGAGGATGAGGATAGGGGTGGTGGCCCCATTGTGTGTGGGCTGGCACGGCGCTGGGGAGGTCAGACTCTGGCTAACCCCCTTACACCCTCCTCTCTCCTATTGTTCGAGGTTGAACTCCCCGCGTGCTCAGTGGCTCCCAGCACACATGGAAGTGATTTTGGAGAGGCCAGGGAGGAGGTCGTGGGGATCCTGATTGCAAACAGCTCCCTGGTTGCTGTGGCTTGGGGTGTGATCCTGCCCCACTGCTTCTGGCATCCTCCTCCTCCTGCTCTTTCCCTCCAGCTCTGGCATGGAGGCTGGCAGAGCTGGCCGTGGGCTTTGCCAGCCCTTTGGGGTTGGAAATGGAGGTTGTGCCCAGCATCCTGGCCTGGGTGACCCACCAATGTCCAGCCCTAAGGCATGGGAGTGCCCTCTCCCCACCCCAGGGACCCATCCAGCCCGTTTTACTCTGAGGGTGATGAGACATCATCACAGGTTGCCCCAAGAAGCTGTGGATGCTCCATCCCTGGAAGTGTTCAAGGTCACATTGGACAGGGCTTGGAGCAACCTGCTCTAGTGGGAGGTGTCCCTGCCCATGGCAAGGGGTTTGGAATGAGATGATCTTTAAGTTCCCTTCCAACTCAAACCATTCTGTGATTCTATAAATCATGAGGGCTGAGGAGCACCCAGGAGAAGCAACCCCTCAATCTACCTCTGGGTCTTTCCTGGCACCCTGTCCCTGTACAGGAACACAACTTGGCACTGATGGAGGATCCTTCCACCCACTGCTTCCTTCATCCTTGCTGAAAACGCTTGGAGCATCCCCTCCGGTCGTGGTTGGGGTGTGATACCCTGCAGCGCAGGCTCCTCCCCAGGGAGCATCGTGCACACATGTGGGGTCACAGCCCTGCTCTGGAGGAGGAAGGGAGGAGAGGACCGCCCATGGACAGGGGAGAGAGCTGCAGGTGCCAAGGTCACGAGCTCCTGCAAGCTGTTTCCTGCAGGGAAGCCCTTTTCCCTTTGCAAGGTGTGGCAGGACTGAGCCAACCCTGGTGTGGACCTCGAGCTGAGGTTGCCTCAAAACAACCAAACTTCTGCCCTGCCTCCAGAGATTGGATTCCTCTGGTTCCCTCCTCGTCTTTTCCAGTGAACAGCTGGAGCCAGAGGCTTGTCCGTGAGGTTTTGGATCCTGATGTGTGTTTAGGACAAGGTGATGCTGTCCCCGAGCTGCACTCTTCTTCAAATCCCTAACTCTGCTGCTCGGATCCAGCTGCCTGGGGAGGATCTGGATCAGCCATGATGCTACAGCTGCAAAATCCATCACCAAATCCTCTGCAGAGCATCTCCTGGTAACTCCAATACTCTGTCTTCTGTGTTACATCCTTGATTTAGGAAATCAGGGCTTAAGAGAGCTGCCTGAGCAGATGGCTGGGCTGTGACTTGAACAAGGCTTTTGGGAAATCACTAGTTAAGCCAAAATCCGAGGAGCTCAACTTTCTCTGAGCCTGCTCCTGAGTGAGCCTCTCTCGGGAGCTTCCTGATGAGGGTGGAGGAGGAGGGAGCCTGGGTGAGGAGGGTGGTGGCCAGGAGCCTTGGAATCCTCTTACCCCTCAAAGAGCAACGAAACCCCTTTGCCCCTGTCTCCTCTGAAATCATCGCTGTGATTTTTTCTGATTGACGGATTGGAAAAGAAAAGTAGATTCCAGCTCAGCCCAGTGGGTCTGTTGGGCTGGGTCTCAGCCAGGGCAGATTCATCCCAGCTGCTTTTTGACTCTCTCAGCCCAGCCCCTGGTGGGAATGGCTTTGCTGGGATGTCCTGGAGAGGGACCACCACCTCTACATCCAGCCAGGGCTGAGAGAAGGTGGTTCCTGAAGCCTGTGTCGAGGACTGGTGCATGATTGTCGTGGCTGTGGGAAAAAGAAGGTGGTGTTTGGGTAGAGGAGGAAGATACTGGAGCCTAAGAGGATGCTGAAGCCCAGGATGGTGGTAGAGCCCAGGATGATGGAGTAGACTGAGAAGGTGCTGGAGCCCAGGGTGATTTTTGGATCCTGGGCTGAAGCTGGAGCCTGGAAAGGTGCTGGAGCCTGGGATGATGTTGGAGCTTGGGAAGGTACTGGAGCACTGAATGGTGCTGGAACCTGGACTGATGTTGGAGCTTGGGAAGGTACTGGAGCACTGAATGGTGCTGGAACCTGGACTGATGTTGGAGCCCAGGATGATGGTGGAGCCTGAGAAGGTGCTGGAGCTCAGAAGATGCTGATCCCTGCTCATTCCCGGTGCAGAACACCTTGTCAGGCAGCTCTTGGGGACCCATCTGCCTGCCAATTTATCTCAAGGCAAAATAATCAGTGTTTAATTAACACAATAACCTTTGTTGGCTGTAGAGTTGGGTGGTTGGACTCCTGCCTGGCATGAGCAGTGCTCGGACCCTCCTCCTGACTCGTTTTTACAGCTATTTCTGTCTTCAGAGGCTGAGCTGGTTTCAGCCCATCCCAGCCAAAAGCAAGATCAGTCCCCAACTCCCTGCTGACCCTCCACGTGCTCTCAGGGGAAACTGAGGCACGAGGAAGGGGAGAACTTGCAACGCATCACCTCACAGGGATCGGACACAGATCCCATCAGCAGCGGTTTGTTTTCCAGCCTGGAGACGGGAGGGTGCTGGTGCTGGGAGCTGCAGATGCTGGTATAACCCTGGACGCACACGTGTCCCTTTAAGACGGCAGCTGGGAAAGAGCATTTTGCCAGTAAAGGCCCTTAAGTTGAGGCAGGGAGTAATTGCTGGGGAATTCAAAACCGGGAAGGAGCCGGCAGGGACTTGGGGAGGAGGAGGAGATGGGCTGTGGGGAGTGGGTGTTAAAGGAGATCAGAGATGGGCAGAAAAAAAAAAAAAGGGAGGGCGAGAAGCGGGGGGAAGAAGGGAAATGGCAAGAAAAATGTACAGACCATGTTTGGCCAGGGAGTCATGTTTGTATAAGATCATGTTCTAAAAATACAGCCTGTTCCCACCATTGGCAAAGGAGGGGAGCCCTCTGCCCTGGCTTCTTACTCCCGGCATCACACAGGGCCCCTTGCCAGGAGCTGGGGACCGTGGTCATCCCATGGCCATGCCAAAGCGCCTCCTCAGGAAGCAACAGGGCCTTGGACTTGGCTTCTTCTGCTCTTGGTTTGTTGGTTTGGTTTTTTTTGGTTTTTTTTTTAAGTACTGTGCCTAGTCTCCTTTTTTGGAGCTGGGAAGACGTTGTTGCAAGGCGAAGGGGGGGCTTGGGCAGCTTGACTCTGTTGTCATATCCTCGTGCTACCCCACTCTGAGGTGACTGGCGTCTCCCTGTCCTCGGGAAGTGGGATCACAAGGACTCAGACCCGTGGGTCTCCTTGGGGCCAGAATCATGGAATGATTTGTGTTGGAAGGGACCTTAAAGATCATCTAGTTCCAATCCCCCTGCACTTAGCAGGGACGTCTTCAACTAGATCAGGTTCATCAGAGCCCCATCCAGCCTGGCTTTGAAGCATCCCTGTGGCAAATTTGAGGAGCTTAATGAGGTGCCACCATCCCCAGTGCTCAATCTGTGATGGACCTGCAGGAAGACTCCTCCTGGGAACACAAACCCCATGTGCTGGGGAACAGTAGGGGTAGTACCCACCTGCCCCACACCCCAAAATGCTTTGTCCTGTATGAGGGTGGCCCTGGGACTGCCAAGCTCGAGGTTCCTGATCTCCCCAGAGCATGGATTGGAAACTGGTTTCCACAAAGAGCAAAGCTTTACCAGTCATCTCCATAGGGAAGAGAGAGGAGAGCAGGATTTGACCTCTATTTTACTCAACCTGGAAATCACCCAACTTTACCCCTGTCCCACTGCCTGATTCCTAATGACTGGCTGCAAAACCCGCTGGTGCTCAGAGCAGCCAAAGCCAGAGCCTTGTGGGGATGGCTCCTTCTTCTCCCCTGTTCCTCCAGAGCTGGGAAAACCTCACCAGCTCATGGCCAGGGTGCTGGGGCAGATCCCAAATGTGAGGCTGAGTGCTGGCAGATCGCCCATGCATCAAGAATAAGGAGGAACCAAGCGAGGGAGACAGAGCCAGCCAGGCTGGCCGGGCCAGAAACAGGAGCCAGGGCAATGATTGTAGTGTCCCCAGTGCTGGAGGCGGGGAAGGGATGTGGGGGCATCAGAGAAGGGCAGAGTTTTTTGAGCTCCAGCCCATCCTGTCACGTGCCGGTGCCGATCCCTGTATAGGGTTCCCTTTTAACACCCTCCAAAGTGAGGGAGTGAGTGAAACCACCAGCATCCTGGGGAAGCTGAGTCAATCATTTCCTCTTGCTTCCCCACAGTATTTTTAAAGGTGCGTTTGTCCAGTGCCAGGGTGGTTGCTATTTATTTCCGCACCCTGCAGAGATGTTGATCAGCCTCTGCAGGGGATGAGGCCCTTCCTCTGCCTCAGGATCTCTGGTGGGATGGAGCTATGATGTGATGGAGCACATGGAGATTCTCAGGATGCTCGTAGCAATGCTCCTCATCCTGTATCCCATGTGGGTTCGCCCTTGCTGCCTTTCCATGGCGAAGCTGTGGACAGAGTTGGGATATCTGTGCCCAGGAAAGGCTGAGAGTCCTGGAGCTGTTCCGCTGGAGAAGAGCAGCCTGAGAGGGGATCTGAGCAATGCTGAGCAAGAGCTCAAGGGCCCCCAGGGGGCAAGAGGCTGGGGCCAGACTCTGCTCAGTGGTGCCCAGTGCCAGGACAAGGGACAATGCGCACCAACTGGAAACCCAGGAGGTTCCAGCTGAGCAGGAGGAGTGTTGGAGCCTGGCCCAGGCTGTCCAGGGAGGTTGTGGAGTGTCCTTCTCTGGAGACATTCCAAACCTGGACACTGCAAAGCTGGGCCCCCTGCCCTGGGTGACCCTGCTGGAGCAGGAGGCAGGGCACCAGATGATCTCCAGAGGTCCCTTCCAACTCTCACCATACAGGGATTCTGTGATTAGCTGTCTCACTCCATCCTTGTGGGGTCAGTCTCAGTGAGAATCCTCTTTTCCCTGCTAGGCTAGGAAATCAAGAAGCAGGGTTTATTTTTCACCTTCCATGGGCTTGTGGAGGGGATGGGGTAGATGGAGCAGATCCACAGAGGACAGGCTGGGATGCGCCCTGAGCAGAGGAAGGTACTGGGGACAAGGATGGGCAGCAGGAGGTAGTCTACAGTGGGAGCAGGGCAGTGTGTCCTGTCATCCATCTCCATCTCTAAACGAGGGGCCTGAGCTTTCAGGAGGTGAGAGCTGGGGTGGGTTGTCCCCTGCAGTGTGTCTGGGGGTGCTTGGGGACCTCCCAGTCCTCATGTCCCCACTCATACCCATCCCTGCCCTGGGGCACATGTGCTCTCCCTGCTCCCACTGCGGTTTTGCAACTGGAAAAGCAGCTCCTGTTCTTTCAGACAGGACCAGTGCTCAAAATCCATTTGACCTGCTGCCCTCTGTGTTTCTAAGGGAGCAGCAGGTCCTACAATAATAGAGGCAGGTGGCAGGATGGACAGACACCCGGCTGGAAGCCTCTTGGGCTCTGTCCTTTCTAACCCCATCCTTTGCATTCTCCTTAGGTGCCGGTGTCCGCCCGGGCAAAGGTGGCCGTGGTGGCTGAGGGCAGAGAACTTGTCCTGGTGCTGAAGAGGAACCAGTAAGTGTCGGGGCTGGGACGCTGGCTGGGGAAGGGGGCTTGGGTGTCCCTGGCATGGTCCCACCTGGAGAGGAACTGTTTATAAGGGTGTGCGGGGACAGGACAAGGGACAGTGGTTTTAAACTAGAGCAGGTTGTGTATAGATTGAACATTAGGAAGAAGTTCTTCACGCTGAGGGTGGTGAGACACTGGAACGGGTTGCCCAAGGAAGCTATGGATATTCCATCCTTGGAAGTGTTTAAGACCAAGCTGGATGGGGCTTTGAGCAACCTGCTCTAGTGGGAGGTGTCCCTGCCCATGGCAGGGGAGTTGGAATGAGATGATCTTTAAATTCCCCTCAAACTCAAGCCATTCTATGATTCTTCTTTCTTGGGTCTCCTGGTCCATAGCCTGCCCTGGAGAGGACATCCCAGTGATCTGAGCTGTGCTGGGACTTGCTGTGCCCCTGGGATCAGCTCAACCTTCACAGTTCCCACATTCCCAGGCATGGCATGGAGGTTTCTCCCTCTCTGCTGTCCTCAGCTGACCTGTTCCTGTTCCTGTCGCCATCCTGCATGGGCAGCTGCCCATCTGCCCTGCTCTGCCCAGGAACTTGTCCTGCCAGGCTGCCCATGGGCTCCTTTCCAGGAACCAGGCTGAGCTTCTGTCTCCTTTCTCTGCTGAAACTGGAGTTACTGGTTCCAGGCACCCACTCGCAGGCGAGTTGAGAAGGCGGGAACATGCCCGCAGAGATATTTTTGGGTCCAAACTGTTTGCAAAATAGAAACCCAGAGGCGGGAGGGCTATTTTGGGTCTGGCTGCTTGGTTTATTTTCTGCTGCTGCAGAATCAAACCTCTGGCATGGGGCCATACCTCACGAGTAGAGGTTCAAACTGTCATCAGGAGCAAACCCAGCCTGGCTTTGTCCTCCTCTGGGTGGCTGAGACCCCTGCATGACACTGTCCCTCAAGGGCTGCAAGCTTGTGGTGGGATGCCCATCACCATGGCATCTGGGCAGAGTTATGCAGCATGGGAAACTCCCATCCCTTTCTCTTCTCTCCCACCATCCATGGGGTCATTTCAGTCTCAATCCCACCTTGTCTGCTTCCTGGGATCTCCAACCCCACACGCTTACTGGTGGCAAGCTCAACTCTGGCTCTTTCCAGTGGCAGGAATCCATTTGTCATCGTGGGATGGGGCTGTGGCCTTGGGAACGGCCTTGGTTGGAGGTAGCTGGCTGCTGGGGGGAAGCTGAGCCACATGGGGTGTCCTCACCATCAGCTCTGGGTTTTTTTTGGGACCTCTCACCCCATTGCTGGGGCATTGTATCAACTTCCTTGTGCTGTGAGCGAGGTGAAGTGACGTGCCCAGGGCTGGAAGGAGTGGCTGTATCAGAGACCCCCAAACCTCCCGTGTCCTCAGCTGGACCCTGAGTGTGGGGTTGATCCCTTCTTCTCTCAGCAGGATGTTTCCCCCTGGGGACTTTGGTAAGCCCAAAGTGGGTTTGGTCCTAAGGGAGAAGCTTTCACCCTGCCTTGCTGCTCGTCCTTGGAGATGATGAGTTGGCCCCTGGGCCAGGGAGTGGGTGGGCAGATTGTGCTGGTCCCCTGTCCCAGACCAGCAGGACTTCAAAACAGTGTGGGCAGCCCCTTCCTTGTGGAGACACAGAAGAGGATGTTGGGTGTTGACTCATGTCCTTGCAGGCTGTGGACAATTGCTGGTCGGGAGCCAGCCCTGAAGCTTTGTAAGGGGGACCATGCAGATGGCTTAGCTCTTCATGGCTGCCCAGGGCTGGGCATGGACACTCCATATGTCCATGTACTCAGACACCCAGAACAGCTTGAGGCCCTCACTCCTTTCCTTTCTCCGCAGGCTGCTGGCACCGGGCTACACTGAGACACATTACACCATGGATGGGCAGCCAGTGACAGTGGCCCCCAACCATACGGTGGGTACCAGGGGATGCGCATGGCTCATCCCATCCTATCCCATCCCATCTCATCCCATCCCATCCTATTCCAGTCTCATCCCATCCCAATCTCATCCTATCTCATCCCCCCATCCCATCTCATTTCATCATGTCCTTATCCCACCCCATCCCATCTTTGTTTCCCAAGGTGCCTTGTCTCTTGGGCTGAAGGCCGAGCTGGGCCAGGGTCGGGGCACGGTGCTTTGCCTGGCAGCATCCCCGGCCCCTGTTGTGGGAGGAATGCGGCAGCACGCGGCTCCTGTGGCTCTTGGCCGTGATACAGCACCTTGGGAAATAAATACAGGCAGTGCCGGGCTTTAGCAGATCCTCGTTGTCCCCAGTGTCCCTCCACTGGCCGTCTGTCACCCTTCCATCCCTCCTGGGCCCTCGCACCGCTCGCTCGGCTGGGAAATGCAAAGAGCGTGGTTTTTTTTGGGATGAGCATGTGGGGGTTTGTTGCTGCCTGGTGGTTTCTAATGGAGGTTTCCATCACCTCTCTCCAGGACCACTGCCACTACCACGGGCATGTGCAGGGCTATGGTGGCTCCTGGGTTGTCCTCAGCACCTGCTCGGGAATCCGGTATGGAGATGTGCGGGGTGAGGGGGAGGCTTATGGGGATGATGAAAGTGGGGATGGATCTGTCTGCCCCCTTCCCCTCTGCAGCGATCCCCTCTGGAGACCCCCAGAGCAGCACCAATTGTCCTGCAAACCCAGCTCTAGATGCTTCATGGGGTTGATTTTTCCATCACTCACATCTTCACATCCTTCCCTCAAACCTGGGGGTGGGCAGGGGGTGGAGAGACTGTTTTTCTGGTAGCACGAGCTGCCTTCAAGGAAATTAATCTCTGGAGGAGGCAAGACCCTGCACTGTGCAGTGGGTGTCCCAGGACTGAGCTTCACCAGTTGCCATCCCACCTTCACGTTGTCTGACTGGGATAGAGTGAGTTTGTGGGGCCTCAGTAGGGCTTGAGAGAGCCAAAGAGGAAGGACCATAAGAACCACCTGAACATTTCTCAACTGCCAGGGGCCTGATTGTTCTGAGCAGCAACACCAGTTACTACCTGAAACCCCTGGGCAACACCAAGGTGGGCCACCACCTCATCCACCGAGCAGAGCACTTGCCTATCCAAGGTGGGACCTGTGGCCATGGTGATGATTTTGGGAGCACCATCCCAGACATCGCTCGGCTCTTTCAGCGGATGCAGCACCGGGTAAATCCATCCTGGGGTCTTTTGCTTGTCTCATCAACCTCAGCATCAACAATTTCTTCCTCCTGTTCAGTCTGAATCTCCCTTTTTTAGTTTAAACCCATCCCCCCTTGTCCTGTCCCCACAGGCCCTGCTCAAAAGTCTGTCCCCATCTTTCTGCCAGGCCCCTTGAAGCCCTGAAAGGCCACCAGAAGGTCAACTACCTGGTTTGAATTTGGGCAGGAAACTCTCAAAGGGAGAACATGTGGGTTGGGTACCAGTGCTGGGTCGTACAGTGTGGGACATGATATGAGGTGACATTGCAAATTACACTATAGACACTCAGCTTCTCCTTGTCACCTTGTGCCTCAGTTTCCCCTCTCAGCCATCCCTCCTGAGTAGCTCTGTGGTGTCTGGAAGCCTGAGATGTCCAGAGCTGTGGGCTGCCTGCTCCTTCACACCTCTGAGCCTTGCTATCTGTCTTGCAGGCAAAGAGAGATGCCTGGAGAACCATGAAGTATATGGAGCTCTTTATCGTTGCCGATCACACACTGGTGAGTGGCTGGCGGGGCAGAAACCTGGTCCCCTGCTGAAAAGCCAGGACCTATCTCTGTCTCCCTCCCTGATCTTCCTCTGGTGACCCTTCCCCATCCCTGTCTCTCTGCAGTACAGGAACCAGAACCTCAACCTGGGCCACACCAAGCAGCGCATCGTGGAGATCGCAAACTATGTGGACAAGGTAATGGTCGGTGAGAGGGACCTGCTGGTCCCTTGTGACTGCCTCCATCACTCCCAGTGCATGTGAAAGCAGCTGAGCTCAGAGCCAGCTCTCAGGGGCTGTTCCCATGTCACTAGGGCTGGGAGTTTAGATAGCAAATGTGAGCATAGAACCATAGAATCATAGAATTGTTTTGGTTGGAAGAGACCTTGAAGATCATGGAGTCCCAGAATTCCCCCCGCACTGCTGGGGCACCACTAACCCATGCCCCTCAGCACCACACCTCCACAGCTTGGAAACCCCTTCAGGATGGGGACTCCAGCCCTGCCCTGGGCAGCCTGGGCCAGTCCTGGACAACCTTCCTTTTGGGGAAGAAATTGTTCCTCAACTCCAACCTAAAGCTCCCCTGGGGCAACTTGAGGCCATTTCCTCTTGTCCTGTCACTTGTTCCTTGGGAAAAGAATCTGACCCCTCTGCCTCCAACCTCCTGTCAGGGAGTTGTGGAGAGCCAGAAGGTCTCCCCTGAGCCTCCTTTTCTCCAGGCTGAACAAGCCCAGGTGCCTCAGCTGCTCTTCACCAGACTCCTGCTCTAGACTCCTCACCAGACTCCTGCTCTAGACCCCTCACCAGCTACCCCTCACCTCATCACCAAGGGATGGATGATGTAGAGCAAACGCCAAGTCCTGTCCCCTCCATCGTTGTCCCCTCTCTGCAGTTTTACAGGTCACTGAATATCAAGGTGGCCCTGATCGGCTTGGAGGTGTGGACAGAGCGGGACCAGTGTGCCGTGACCAGCGATGCCAACGCCACACTTTGGTCCTTCCTGCAGTGGAAGAAGGCGCTGAGGTTACGCAAGAAGCATGACAACGCCCAGCTGCTAACGTGAGCACCCCTATGGACCTGGGGACATTGGAGCAGGGAGCTCCCAACTCAGATTGGGGTCTCCAAACCACCCTTTGGGTGCTAACTACCCCTCTGTTTTCCTTTCTGGGCAGAGGGAAGACGTTCAGGGGGACAACCATTGGCATGGCCCCGCTGGAGGGGATGTGCAGCACAGATAACTCGGGAGGTGTTAGCATGGTAAGAGGAGCACAGGGATCCCCACTGCTCCGCCCAGGCTGGGGAACCCCATTGCTGTCCCATCTTGCTGGGGTTCATGAGCTTGGAGGACCAACCATCTGGGGTCGGTTCTAGGATGCAGCCTGAGAGAAAGCAATGATGGTGGTAGCCCTTTATCCCTCTCAGATGTTGGCCAAGTCCTAAGGAGGGTGAGAAAGGGCTGGTTTAAAGGTCTCCTGCCAATGTACACCTCCAATTTGCAACTGGTGGCTGCATCATGATCTCCTGTGTTGCTTCTGTCCTCATACTGAATCACCCCTACTTGTTCCCTGCTTCTGCTCTTTCATTTTGTAGGGTCACCACCACCCCAGATAACTCTTATCCTCTTCCTCATGGGGTGATGGTGGCCCCAGTGACCAAGGCAGTGTGGTGGTGTGGAGCACTAAGGTTTCTGGTTTTTGGGATGCACCTTCCAAGGCCCCAGGTTATCTTAGAATCATTTAGGTTTGAGAAGACCTTCAAGATCATTGAGTCCAGCTGTTAACCGAGGACTGCCAAGTCCACCACAAACCCATAAGTTGGCTCCAGCAAAAGAGCTTCCTAATGGTCCCACGTGGGACTTTCAGGAGACCAAACCCCAGTTCTGCCATGAATCCTCCCCCATCTCTCTCCCTGTCCCTCCCACGGAATCTGGTTGCAATCCCAGGGATGTTGTGGTCCTTCCATCACCCCAGCCCCGTTCCTTGCTGCAGAATCACCCTCTCAATCTCTCCTGGCTGTGCTGTGCTGACACATCCCCCATCCCCGTGCAGGACCACTCGGAGCTGCCGATCGGAGCCGCCGCCACCATGGCCCACGAAATCGGCCACAATTTCGGCATGAACCATGACAGCACGGGCTGCTGCGTGGAGGCCACCCCCGAGCAAGGTGGCTGTGTCATGGCAGCGGCCACCGGGTAAGTGGCTGTGGAGACAGGATGTGGACCTTAAACCTCCCAGCAGGTTGTGGATGCTGTTTGCAGCTGGGTGCGCTGGGCAATGGGGAGGGGTGTCATGTCCTGCAAGGCACTGTTCAGGGTACAGTGCACTGCACTGTTGCAAAGAGGGGCCTGGGTGGTTTCAGTCCTCCTTGATTGCCGTGCATGTTCCAGTTCCCTAGAGCAAGCACATCCTGGAACCCAGGAGAAGGCAGGGCTTGTGGTCTCTGAGGGGCAGCAGAGGGGTAGCAGCCCCATCCCAAAAGAACTATGATGGAAACAAATGGATGTTATCTGGTAGACACATCACAGAATCCCTGCATGGTGAGGGTTGGAAGGGACCTCTGGAGATCATCTGGTGCCCTGCCTTCTGCTCCAGCAGGGTCACCCAGGGCAGGGGGCCCAGCTTTGCAGTGTCCGGGTGGGTCTGGAATCTCTCCAGAGAAGGAGACTCCCCAGCCTCTCTGGATAGCCTGGGTCAGGCTCCAACACCCACCCAGCAAAGAAGTTTCACCTCCTGGGTTCCAGTTGGTGCGCGTTGATCCCTTGTCCTGTCGCTGGGCACCACTGAGCAGAGTCTGGCCCCATCCTCTTGCCCCCTGGAGGCCCTTGAACTCTTGCTCAGCATTGCTCAGATCCCCTCTCAGGCTGCTCTTCTCCAACTGAGGAGCCCCAGGGCTCTCAGCCTTTCCTGGACACAGAGATGCTCCAGGCCCCTCAGCAGCTTCAGGACTCCATCCAATATTTCCCTGTCTGTCTTGAACTGGTGAGCCCAGAACTGGACATGATACTCCAGAAGTGGCCTCACTGGGGCAGAGTAGAGGGGGAGGAGAACCTCCCTCGACCTGCTGGCCGCTTGTGGATTACAGGAATCCAAGACACTTTCCTGTGCTCATCCCCACGGGCAAAGTTTTCTGAGCTGACACCTCCCTGTGATGTTTCTTCCTTCTTATTTTTACTGAAATATTTTTTCCCCACATGGGCAGGAAATGATAGTTTTGACTGTCCCTGTTGGCACATCCTCGGATCGGCTTATGGGTGTATTTTATTTGCTCACCCTCCCGTGTCTTGCAAGGACTTAGAGCTTTCTCTACAGCTCAAGAGATTTCCTGCAGCCTTCAAAATTACTTTTCGAAGAAGTCCTCTGTGTCATCCCGGAAATGAGATGTTCTAATATGAAATAAAACTGGGGTGTGTTTTTCAGCACTAGGAGGAAATGAAACCTTCACGAAGCAGGGAGCAGGGCACAGCTCATCCTCTCTGCTTCCTCCAAACTTGTGCAATATTATGGAAGAACCTTGCTCAGACCTTTATAAAATCACTGGTTTTCTCCAGCTCCTTACAAGAAAGGCCAGTTGGGCCAGGGCAGAAGTGACCTTACATGTTGTAGGCTCTGATATATATATTTTTTTTCTGCTCAGATCTTTTGAATGATTTAATACAGAGGTTTTTAGTGTTTGTTTGTTTTTTCTGTTTTAATTTTGAGAGGATTTTTCTCCTTCTCAACCTCAGAGGTATTTAAAAAGCCCCAAATGGGTATTTCCCACCAACAGTTGATGTTGAGCAGACATCCTGAGTTGATAGTGGCTGCAGGTGTGGAGACCCACCTTGTGGTTGGGACAGGGTGGGTCTGCGGTCTCCCAGAAGCAGAGGACAGAGACACAGAAGTGACACCTACACCTCTGCCAGCTGGCAGAGCCTGCAGGCATGGCTGCTCCCTGGGCTTTGAGGTTCAGACCACAAAGGTCTCCAATCTCCAAAAGGTTTCTTGCTGGATGCTCAGAAGGTGGTGTTTAGCAGCTCTGCTTGTCCACCCCATCCCATCCTGGAGAATATTTAAGGCTCAGCGTGGTGTCCCCTGGTTGTTAGTCTGGTGCTCAGCCAAGTGAGTTGGAGTGGGAGATGTTAGAGGATTTGATGCATCTAGCCAATGGTGGCTTCTGCTCTTGGAAGCATTTGTGCCGATTTGCCCATGTCCTTATTTCCCAGCTCTGATTGTGTTTTTTCCACCTTCTCCTGGTCCTGATCACCCCGGTTCCCATTCCTCCCCATTTGTCCCCTGCGCAGACACCCCTTCCCTCGCGTGTTTAGCTCCTGCAGCAAGAGGCAACTGGAGAACTACTTCCAGAAGGGAGGTGGCATGTGTCTCTTCAACCTGCCCAACACCAAGGACCTAGTGGTGGGACGGAAATGTGGCAACGGCTTTCTGGAGGAAGGAGAAGACTGTGACTGTGGGGAGGTGGAGGTACGGTGCTGAGTGCTGCATCACCTTTCCTGCAGAGGTTTTTCAGCTCAGCTCAGCTGCTGGGTGGCAGGATGTGGCCTATGTGGAGAGGGGTTTTGGCAAGGCAAAGGGGTTTCAGAATCACCACAGGGACTCTATCTTAAGGGTGCTTCCCAGTCCCACCTTCCTGAACCCAGTTAACCTGGGCCTAGCTTTCTCCTTGACTGCCCTAGAGTGCTCAGGTCTTCATCATCCCCTCTGTGCCTCAGTTTCCCTGTTGACAAAATGAAAAGAGCAATGCTATGATGAGTGGAGAAGGGTCTGGGGGCAGCAGTGGGGAAGGGGTGGAATCACAGAATCACCAAATCATGGAATGGTTTGGGTGGGAAAACAACTTTCAAGGTCGTCCAGTCCAAGCCCCCTGCAGGGAGCAGGGACAGCTGCAACTAGAGCAGGTTGCTCAGAGCCCCATCCAGCCTCTGCTGGAACGGTTCCAGGGATGGGGCAGTGAACACCTCACGGGGCTGTCTGGGCCGATTCGCTGACCATGGCGGTGTCTTCTTCTCCTCCCAATGCAGGAGTGCACCAACCCGTGCTGCAACGCTCACAACTGCACACTGAAGGTGGGGGCCCAGTGTGCCCATGGCGACTGCTGCCAAAGCTGCAAGGTAAGCTTCCCACCATGAACCCCACCATGCTCAGCTGCTTTCCCAAGGGCTGAGCTGGGAGATATGGCCCCCACCATTCCCTCGGGGCTCATGTGTCCATAAGGTCAATCCCCCCAGTGCCAAATGAGGAGGGTTATGGATAAACTTGTGTTTGCAGAAGAACCTCTGCTGGTTGCTTCATGGCTGGGATCCAGTCCAGGAATTTGGCTTTATGCCTTGACAGCCCCACGTAGTCCCACAGGGGACATCATAGATGGTTTATTGGCCCCAAGTTACACCAGGAGGCAGCAGCAAGTCCAGCTTGGCCCCTTTTGCTGCCACTCAGTGCTGATGTTTCCCTCTACTCCTGCGGCAGCTGAAGGTGGCTGGGACGATTTGCAGGGAAGCAGCGGGATCCTGTGACCTCCCCGAATATTGCACAGGTGCCTCACCCTACTGCCCGGCCAACGTGTACCTCCTGGATGGATCATCCTGTGCCTATGGTGAGGCTTACTGCAACAACGGCATGTGCATGACCCACCACCAGCAGTGTGTCCAGCTCTGGGGACCAGGTGAGTCCCACCAAAGTCCTTGTCTTTGTCACCCATCTCCAGAGTAGCTACATGTTGTGTCTGCACCTGGAGTCCCCATGTTCCTTGCCTGGAGGGTTGTGGGTGGAGATTGTGCTGTTCTTATCACCCCTGTCATGGGCAGGGACACCTCCCACTAGACCAGGTTATTCCAAACCCTGTCCAACCTGGCCTTGAACACTTCCAGTGGTGGAGCATCCACAGCTTCTCTGGACAACCTGTGCCAGTGCCTCACCACCCTCAGAGTGAGGAACTTCTTCCTAATTTCTAATCTGAACCTCCCCTCTCCCAGTCTGAAGGCATCACCCCTTCTGCTATCACCACAAGCACATAGAAGTCCCTCCTCAGCTTTCTTGTAGGCTCATTTTCTCCATGAATGTCCATCTGCTGCTCCTAATTTTGGTATTTCTCCCTGCTGGTTGTTTTCCCCATCCCACGTGGGACGTTTCCTCCCTCCCTACAGGAGCCTGGCCTGCCCCAGATGCCTGTTTCCAGGACGTGAACATGGCCGGCAACACCTACGGCAACTGTGGCAAAGACAGCCAAGGGCGCTACGTGAAATGCGACAAGAGGTGGGTGCAGCACTTGTACCCATGGGTGCCCCACATCCTCCTCCTGCACCCACAGCCTCCCACTGCCCACTCCTGCAAAGGGACTGGTAGGGTCCTACCTCAGCCTCCTGGCTGCACCCCATGGGCCAGCTCCTTTTGGACTTGAGGACAACACCAGATCCCTCCTGGACTCAATCCCCATCACTACTGGGAGGTTGCCCCACCTTCCAGCCCAGCCTGAGGGGAAAAATCAAAGATAGCATCAGCAGCAGATGCTTTTTAGGGAGCATGTGCACTCCAGTATTCCCAGTTAGATCAGGGATGTTAGCGGGACCTCCCCTGCCTGTTCCCTCTGGCATTTCTCTGTGCTGTCTGTCATTTCTCCAAGTCCTTTCTGAATCTGCTGAACCTTTCCCATCACAGCATCCCACAGCCATAAATTCAGAGGGAGCTGAACCTGCAGGCAACGGGGCAGGGGGTGATGGGACAGTGAGGGTGAGGTGGCCAGTCTCCTCATCTCCTGCCCTCACCTCTGCCGTGCCCCGCTCCTAGGGATGCCATGTGTGGCAAGATCCAGTGCCAGAGCTCAGCTAAGAAGCCTCAGGGGACCAACACTGTCTCCATCGACACCACCATCCGCTTCAACGGGCGGGAGGTGAAGTGCCGAGGCACCTACATGTACACTGCAAAGGATGACGAAGAAGACCTCTCTGACCCTGGGCTGGTGATGACAGGGACGAAATGTGGAGATGGGATGGTGAGTACGCCTTTGTAGGGCTGGGACCTCCTACAGGAGACCATCTCCTTGGCTCTTAAACCAGCTCCAATGTGGACATGGGCTCTTTCATGTGTTACAGCTGAGCCATGGGACGTGGTTTCCTTCAGACATTGCCCTGGTGACATCTCAACCAGGGCATTTCTAGACATTACCAGATGTCTATGTGTAGGCCACTGAGTTCTTTTCTCTGGCCTCCATGCTTTGTTACTGATTTAACCCACAGTGAAGCAACGCCAACAAGAATTACATGCCCTAGGACTTGATGGGTGAGGCTTCCTCCTGTGAAGAAGTTGTTTCCTGGGAGAAAGCTCTGTTAGTAATTCAGACGGCAGATCCAAACCTCTTTCACAGGCCCCTGCATCTCCAAATCCTTTGCAGAGGGTCAGTTCAGCTGAGAAAGGGCAGAAGCCTGATGGACAACACGGTAACAGGGATGCACACCAGGCAGAATTGGCTGTGGAGATATGGCCTTGGCTATTTGGCATTTTAATGGTGAAATTTTCATCCTGGTTTTGGATGGAAGGCAAAAACATCAACATTTTCATGAGAAAAGATGGCTTGTTTTTAAATCCAGTGTAGGGTTTTTTTGGTTTTTATTTTGGGGGGGGGCGGGGGCGGGGCTGATGCTTGTGGCTTTGGGCCAGATGGGAAATGCTTTCTCCAGGAGCTGCCAGGTGGGTTGTCAAGGGAGGGAGGGAGGAATGGTGGTGACTGGTCTCCACTGAGCCATCCTAGACGTGGTCCTGGCTGAGATTTCCTGGGCTGCTGTGTTGAAAATCGGAGTGAAATACACTGATCTGGATCAATACGATTTAACCAACCTGCGTTTTCCAATGGACAGCATCCTCCCAGAGGACTCCCATCTGTGAAGGCAGGAGACCACTGTCCCCAGTCTCTTGGCTCTTTCTCTAACCTCAACTCCTTGGTTCTCTCTCAGGTTTGCAAAGATCGCCGGTGCCAAAATGCCTCTCTTTTTGAGCTGGAAAAGTGTGTTTCCCAGTGCAATGGCCGTGGGGTGAGTTATTGTCTGAGCCCTACAAGAGGCTCCTGAGATAAGCTCAGATTCTTAAGCAAAAGCAAATGTCTCCCATGGGGATGAGCCTTGTCACATGGTGGGCGTCTGCTTTTCATAACTCTCTCATGCATCAGCTGTGGGTGAGACTGAGCTGAGATCTTTGCACACCCGTGTCCAAGTCAAGAGGAAGATCGTTCGTGATGTAAGGACCATCTGCAAAATTTGGATCAGGGTCCAGTTTGAACTGGAGAGTGTTTAGAGCTCAGAGCAGTTGCCTGTTTTCTCTGAGAGCAAAGCAAGAGTCAAAAACACAACTGGGATGACAGAGAGGCAGGGCAGTGGTTCAGCGAAAGGGAAGAGCCACCCTTGTCCAAAGCTTAAAGACTACAAAGATCTGACCTCTGCAGAATGCAGGACTTGGCCAGATAAGACAACAAGAATGTTATGATTTCATGGGAAGATACCAAGGAGAAGATGTTTAACCAAGATCTAGACTAACACAGTCTTGTCTAGCCGAGCTATGTGAAAACTGAGGGGTCCTTGTTTTCAAGGCTTCTGCAAAGAGGAGGGAAATAAAATTAGCAGCAAGAAAATATCTCTGCACATTGGGGTACTGGTGGATGAGGAGCTGGAGCTGAGCTGGTAGCCCAGCAGCCACTGGCCCCATGGGCTCTGCATCCCCAGCAATGTGGACAGCAGGGCCGGGGGGGGATCCTGCCCCTCTGCTCCCAGGGCTCTGGGGAGACCCCCCCTGCAGTGCTGGGTCCAGCTCTGGACTCCTCAACAGAGGGACCTGTTGGAGTGGGGCCAGAGGAGCCCCAGCAATGCTTGGGAGGGCTGGAACCCTCTGCTGGGAAGCCAGGCTGCGAGAGTTGGGCTTGTTCAGCCTGCAGAAGAGAAGGCTCCGGAGAGACCTCCTGGGGGCCTTTCAGGACTTTGAGGCGCTTGTCAGAAAGATGGGGACAGACTTTTGAGCAGGGCCTGTTGGGACAGGATGGGGGATGATGGTTTGAAACTAAAAGAGGGAGATTTAGACTGGAGAGAAGGGAGAAATTTTTGCCGCTGAGGGTGGTGAGATCCTGTCCTAGGGTGCCCTGAGAGATGGTCACTGCCCCATCCTGGAACCATTCCAGGGGAGGTTGGCTGGGGCTCTGAGCAACCTGCTGCAGTCACAGATGTCCCTGCTTCCTGCAGAGGAGTTGGACCAGATGACCTGGAAATGTCCCTTCCCACCCAAACTGTTCTATGATTCTATGATTTCAATCACAGATTTGATGGCAACACAGGCACAATCCAAGTGATGTTCTAGAGGTGAATATTGGCAAGGGTTAAGCTCAGACTCCTGCCATTGACCATCTGCTCTCATTCCCACCACACCAACCACCATTTCCACATATCCCTTGGGGGTCTCCAACCCTCCTCCTCTCTCTGCAGGTCTGCAACAGCAACAAGAACTGCCACTGTGATGCCGGCTGGGCTCCCCCGTACTGCGAGAAGCCAGGCCTGGGGGGCAGCGTGGACAGTGGCCCCGTGCAGCATGACAGTGAGTCACGACTTCTCATCTGGTGTCTTGTTATGCTGGTGGGACTGGAGGGATACCACGAGAAGGGGAGGTGGGGTCATAAAGCGTCTGACAGCTCTGCTCCCAAATATGCTGGATTGGGTCCCTTCAGGCAGACTCATAGCCTGTGCCCATCTCTGGTTGCCTGGCGGCTACCTATATTTATCAGAGGTCACCAGATGGTACTGTTTGCTTTTTGGAGATGTGACCAGCAATGATGTCTCTGTCCTGGGTGGCCAGGAATGGACAGATGAGACTGATGTTTCCATGAGTGAAGCTGGAGGCTGCTGGCTCTACCAGACTCACACTCACCTTTATGCTTTCCCTGCCAGATCATGAAGCCATCTTAATAACCCTTCTACTCATCTTCCTGCTTGTCCTCCCGGCCCTGGTGGTGATCATCTACTTCTGGTACCGGCGGGAGAATTCCCTCCTGAACAAATGGATAAAGGAGCTGAGGAGGAGGAGCCAGGAGACATATAGGTGGGTGATATGTCCTACATCACTTCTCTGTTGAGGACCCAGTGAGACCCTGAGACCTTATTTTCTTGCCACTGACATAATCTAGCTTGGTAGGAACAGTTGTGGGAGAGCTGGTGGTGCACAGGGCTTGTTTCAAATGGGTGTGAGACCTGGGCGAGGTATGAAGAGGTCTCCCTTGGGATAATCTGAGGCTCTCAGCTCTCCCATGAGCAGAGGACAAGAATGATCAGTTGAATGGGACAACCCCAGAGAGTGATGATGAAGGTGGCCTGATACCAAGGAGCTTTTTGCCGTCTGCTTCTAAGCAGGCTGCAAGAGTTGGAAGAGCTGAATTTAGATATTCTCATTATTTCCCCTGCAATTTTATCATTATTTCAGAGCCCCTGCAATAATCTGAACAAAAATACAGCCCAGAACCAACCTTCTTCATTAACCTCATTATCCCAAGACAGACTTGTTGTCCCTGTTCCCCCAGCACCGCAAGACTGTCTGGTAGCAACCTATTAGTGGAGACAGGGTCTCACTGATGTGCAGCATTTCAGGAGGCAGCTGTTGCAAAAAAAAGTAAAATAGTTTTCTTTATTTTGCCATCTGTGATTTACATTTGTGATCCTGGGCAGGAACAAAACTGTCAGCCAAAAGTCAACCAGTGACCATCCCAAAGCTGCTTTCACCTTGCGGAACATTTCCACCTCCAGCCACACTAGTAAAGTAAGTAGTAACTCACTTTCAGGTTTGCTTTTCCTCTCTGGGACTTGATACTCATGGGTGATCCCATCTCCCTCTAGCAACTGGTGCTCTGTGTCTATGCCATGGGCCCTTGGTCAGTAACCATCTCTGTAATTCACTCTGGTGGAAGTTTGGTATGGGTTCACCAGAGCTGACCCTGGTCCAGATCTCCTGAGCCCAGCATCTTTCTATCCCTGTGTGCTCTCATTTGGTTAGTGAGGAGCCAACACATTCACCTTTTGGGAGGGATGGTCTCAGATGGTCTCAGTGATCGTCTCAAAAAGTGGAATAAATACACAGTACTCCTACAACTCTTAATGGCCAGACCCTGAGGGGATATCTGCTTCATTAGGCTAGACATTAGGTAAAGTGTCTCTGCTGAAAGAATGGTGTGGCATTGGAACAGGTTGCCCAGGGAGATGGGGGAGTCACCATTGCTGGAGGTGTTCAAAAAACACATAGACATGGTGCTTCAGGACCTAGTTTAGTGGTCACGATAATGTTGTTTTGGCAGTTGGACTTGATGATCTTGGAGGTCTTTTCCAACCTTAATGATTCTGTGATTCTCAGTACTCACGAAAACACACCTAAGAATTTCCTCCATACTTCTGCTTTTCTTGTCCTTGCAGGCAACGCGAGCTGCGCTCCTCCCCAAACCCAACGCTCACCAGCCCGGCTCCCAGCCTGTCAATATTGTCCACCCTCTGCGCCCAGCTCTCCACTCCATCCCTTCACGCCCGAGAGACCCCAAGCCTGCCAGGCCACCTCCACCAGTCAGCAAATCACCCATGGTCCCCACCAAAATGGTCGTCTCCCAGGCTAAGCAGCCACCTCCGAAGAAACCTCTTCCCTGCAATCCCGTGAGGACTCCACTGGTGAGCTTTACTGGTTGGATGTGTTTTCCTGCCAGACTCCTGGCAATTCCTGCTTTTTGCCTGCCTGTGGCTCTTTCGAGTTGGATGCTTGAGGAGCTGTCATGACACCCTGAGAGATGCATCTGTTGCAAAGATGAAGAAAGCTCATTAGCTAATGAGACTATTTATGGCTTTTTGGCCATTGTTGTTACATGGTTTGAAGCATCTCAGCTCTGCAGCAGGGGAGAGAGGCTTTTAGGAGGTCACTGGATGCTCCTCTAAGGGTGTTCTCTCTCCTCATACACTTTGTGATACCAGGTCATTCCAAAGCACCAACCTCCCGGTCGGCCACTGCCTGGAAGTCCTCTTCTGGCTAAAGAGATGCCTCCTGCACATGGACAGACCCTGCTGGTCATGGTCCCTCCTACCAACTTCAAGGCGTCGGGTACAAGTGCCACGAGCCATCTCACAAGGCCATTAAAGTAAGTTGAGAGGAGCTGAGTTCTCTCCCATCACTGCTGAGGTGGATGCAATGGAGGGGTCTTGTAGGTCACGGATGGGTGGGACATCCCAAATATCACTGTGGTGTGCCCTGGTCTGCCCCTTGTGGTGCTTTCACTGTGACCTGAGTTTCTTCTGCTCCTCCTCAACGTGGCTGATGTGTATAGGTCAGGCTGCTGAGGAGAAGGAGAATTGCTCTGTGCTCTGGGCTGTGTGGGCCTGTACCCACTGCTGTAGCTACAGAGGAGTTTGAAGCCCACCAGCTTGGAGGTAACTGGCTTGTAGGACATTGGGGATCTTCAGTACAGGGCATTTGGGGCAGCAGCGACAGGTAGAAAGGAAACCAGACAGCGTCTCAGATCCTGCTGCCTGAGGAGCAACCACAACCAAAATGTTTGTCCAGATGGGGACCTTATGTCCATAAACAACCCTGTGCCCAGACTCTTCTCTTGCATGGTGGAGAAGCAAAGCCTGCTCACCTGAGCAAGGTACTGGTGGGTGTCTGGAGTCTGCAGCCATGCCTCCAGCTGGCAGGAGCCCACGGCTTTTGGCCAGAATTGGCCAGTGGGTTGGGACTTCGGGTCTTGGAGGGTTCTGATGGGTTAAGGGAGATGCCATCCTTCGGTGTGTACATATGGCCCCTTGTCCCAGAGCACGGAGGGGGCTGTTGGTGATCTGCTAGGGGACAGTGGACCAAAGGGGTGGGCATTGATGCTTTGTTTCATCTTTCCTCCCTACAGACCAATGCCACCTCAAAGGTGAGTCACAGACGCCGTGCTGGACGGTGGTAGGAATGAACTTTGCTGCTGGTGGGGAGGTGGTCTTTGATTACGCACTGGGCTGTGACCCAAGAGACTGGAGATTAAATGTCCCCCTTCCCAGAGGCTCCTCGATGAGCAGGACAGCCGAAAAATAGCAGGGATTGGGCACCCATGTCCAAGGGAATGGAGGACATGGGCTTTCCAGTTTGGAGCTGGCAGATTCAGTCCAAGTCCTTTACACTATCGCTGTCCTATCCAGCCATTGAGAGAAAGCACCATGCTGGACTGAGCTTGGCCCTCATGCCCAGATGGTCTGCTTTGTTATTTACTGCTTTGATGTTCTTGGAGCATTTTAGGTTCCTATGTCATTGTAGTTGCCACCAAAAGAGGCTGAATATGCCTCAAAATGTCTTGGTGTAACTCAATCCCTATAACTCATCTCTTCTAGTAGACCAAACAGGCCTATTTGGTGGTCCTGAAAGAGAGATTTGGCACATCCCAGCAGATGAACTCAGGTCTCTCCCCAGGTGGTGTGGTTTTGTCCTTGATGCTCACCAGGAGCAGTCCCTGGCCATCCTCTCTTGAAATGATGTCCATGTCAGTAAGTGTTGACCAGCAGGGCCAGTCATGTGCAGGGCATGCCTGTGTCCTGGTCTGGATTCATTTCTTGACACCACCAACATGGTAAGAGAGTGCCAAGGAACTGTTTTCTTTCCTGTGTGAATGAGTGAGAGATTTCATAATTCCCAGGATGGACTATAGGATCCCTACTGTGATGGTTGATTTGGTGATGTCTCTCGGTAGTGCACGAAGCACCTTGACTGGTTTGGGAAGCTGAGAGCAGCAACCTCTTTGGGGACGTGGCTCCTGCAGTTGGTGGGCTGACAGTTCTCACTGATGGTTACTGCCCAGTGACACCACCTGCCTCCTATCAGGTTTTTGAGGGTACACCAATGGAAAAAAACCCCAACATGATACAATTTGGAGTTGTGTTTTTGAGAGGACGTGGATGACCATGACAGTTCCAGGTTTCCTCTGGTCTCAGAGACAGCAGTTGGTCTGTCTTAGCTGAGCTGTGGGAGGATGGTTGTTGTGGAGGTGGTGGATGCTTTGTCTCTGGACTTGCATGAGTCATCTCCTTTCTCTTTCTTCTCACTTTAGGCCAGTCCCAGCCATCAAAGTCCAATCAATCTCCTTCCCCTTGAAGAAGTGACAAACCAAGGACACCTTAAGCCCATCCTTCCTGAGCTGGCTCTCCTGATTTGCACTGCTGCTAGCAACAGGGGTCTTTTATTCCTCTCTTGTTTTATTTGTCTTTTGATACCAGAGGACTATTTTTGTAAGACAATCTTTATTCAGCACAAAAACTGTAGAGGCTGGGGGAGGAGAGGGGAAATCAGTACCAACTAAGGGTTGGGGTGGGCTGCTGGTGGGGTTAGTATGATGGGAAACTCCACCGCAGCTCCTTGCCAATTTACCCTCCTCCCCCCCCAGTTTTATTTTTTTTCTTGACATTGCACATGGGCTGGGCTGGGCTGACATAGGGTCAAGAGAACATCCAATACTGACTAAGATGCTGATGACAATGACCGCAAAAGTCATGTAATATCCTTCTAGCTACCTCCTCCTTCTCCTCCAGGCCTGGTGGGACCCCACCACTCCCTGCTGACACCAGAGTTCGATGATGGGCATTGTCTCCGGGGAGACATTTGCCATGAGAGAAAAGTGTTTTCCAGTTTGGACTGTGCCGTACGGTGCTGGGACATTTCCATGAAGGATCCAAGTTCTTGGGCTCCTCCTGCTTGATTGCACAGATGAAACTGACAATCCTGGGGCTGTACCTGAAAGGAGGAGCTGTCTGGGAAACGGTTTGATGTCTGAAGTGCTGGTGGCAGCTGGTTACCAGGGTGCTTTCAAGGGACTCAGGAGCCCTCCATAAATGTTCCATGTTCCCTGCTCGTGGGGCAAGCCCAGCAGTGGCTCTGTGAGCTGCTAACAGTCTGCTGTCCAAAGGGGGAAGGAGCCACATGCCGGGAACAAGAGCAGGAAGACCTCCTGCCTGTGTCATTGGCTTGCCCAAAGGCCTTGGCCAAGCCGTTGCATTTCTCTGTGCCTCAGTTTGCCCCTCTGTAAAATGGGGGGGTCATACCTACCTCACAGGAGTGTTGTGAGGTTGAACAAACTGATGTCTTGAAAGGGCTTTACAATCCTCAGATGAAAGGTGCTGTTGACTATACCATGCCACTTTCCTATGACTTGACATGCGGCTCTGTCAGGGTCTAAAATGAAAACAAAGGCTTTGTACAGTCTCCTGGCTCCTCTGGTTCTTTGTTTGCTCAGAAGTTCCTTAGCCTTTAGACACCAAGGACTCAGGGTGCCCCACCACACCAGTGCAGACAGATATCCCTGGAACTCATTCTGTTAGCCCTTAAACCTGGGGTCATTTGGTCCACCTGTGTGTGGTCTGTCACCTACCCTGGTGTAGATCCCATCTGCCCTAGGACAAAGATTTTTGAGGTGTGTCCAACCAACATAAAGGCTTTTCATGATGGAGGATCAGGGGCAACCCACAGGAAACTCTTCTGGTGTTTCGTGGTCCCCAGTGTTACAAAATGGGCTGCTAATTGAAGGTTGTGGTTAAGGCCACCTTAACCATAGCTGCTGTTACTCTCCTATGATCAGCCTTTGTTTTGGAGTCACTGGTCATGAACATGAGTCTTCCTTGAAGCTTCTCTGGTGCCTCCCTACTTTTCTTGGTTGGTGGATATCCTTGTGGTATGTAGGATCCAGCACCTCCACTTACCTTCATAAGATATCATAAAATCAGTGTCATTTATGTTGAAAAGGACCTCTTGAGATCATCCCCAGATGACCTCCAGAAGACAGGATAAATGAACTGGTCCCTAACCCTTCCCAAGGTCCCATTCTTTTTAGTGAGCGCCCAAGGATTTCTGACATGGTCAGACTTCAGGAAAAGCCAATAGAGCTTCTGGAGAGGGGGAACCCTGCTCCCTGCTTGTGAATACCCTCCCTTCTGCTGTCCAGTATCTGTGTTAGCAGAACGTTTAACAGTTGGAGAGGGCTTGGAGAAGTCACTGCAATGATGAAGTGATTGGAGAAAACTTTCCTCAATGAGTTGGACCATTTAGCCCATTAACATCACCTATGTGACCATCACACTCCCCTTCATCTCCTTGTGTTGCCAGTGAAGTGAAATGGAGACTTCAACCTCCTCAGCCATCCAAAGTAGAACATGCACATTCATGGCCTAAGTTTGAGCTATTTGGGGTAGTAAGCAATTGATAGAAAGCTCCAGTTCTGATCTTTGGGATCCTGCAAAGATATCCTGGTCCAGGGCTCTGCTCAGCAGCGCAGTATGTACTCAAAAGATATTTTCACCCTTCTGAAAGACTCTTTATCTGCCTGGGAGATGCCCTCACATGCATCAGCAGATTCTTTTTTTTGAGGCAGAGAGGCTGTGCTATGGTACAGAATGACCTGTAATATCTCTTTTCCCCAGGCAAGACAACAGCCCTTCCAGTCCACATGCCCAGACCAACCCAGCTCCTCTGCCCTTGAGCCACCAGCTGGCTCCCTGCTTTGGAGAAGAGGTGTAAGAAGAGCATAATTTAGGAGTGATGCACGATGGTCCGTTGTTTGCTGAATTTGTCTAACCTGAGGTGGTCACAGGGAGTGCAGATGGATGATGTCCATCCTGATGCACCCACAAGTGCAAGACATGGCCTGTGGTCTATGCGGTGGGCAGGACTGGTTAGAGAAATTTATGAAATTTATGAAAAGGCAGGGCTTTTGGGTGTCCAGATGACACTAGATGGCAGCAAATGACCCTGAGATCCTCCACTCAGCCTTCCATCTGAATTGTGGCTGGGATTTCCAGGGACCAGATCCTCAAGAGCAGCTTAAACCTCTTTCAGGCTTGGAGGAGTGGGTGTGGAATGGAGAATCAAACCACTTTTACCTTCATCCCCTTGGTGTTTCTGGGTGCTTGTCCCAGCTTTGCTGCTGTAGAGGCCAACTCATACATCCTGCCTGTCCTTGGATGCACATTGAGGTGGAGACCAGCACCAGAGTGAGCACAGTGAGTGTAGTTACCAGCCCAACTGCACTTTTTGGCATTGGCAGGGAGTCTCTTGCAACAAAAGTGTCCTGGGAGTGCTCAGTAAGGTAAGGGAGAACCTGGGACTGTGATTATGGAGACATGAGTTGAAGCTCTTTGCCTCCAGAGAGGTCTTGAGCAAGGGCTGAGGCTGAGAGGCTCAGGCTGATGCTCCACTGGTGGCTTGAGTGGTCCCTTTGTATATGGGTGTCCTGGCAGCGGGCAGGCTCTGTCCTGTGGGATACAGCCTGAGGTGACGTTCACTGGTGTAAAACGTACAACCGTTTTCTTTTTATTTCTCCCATGTAATGTTCCATCCTGGGGTGGGAGATGGACATCTGAACTGGAACCACACAGCTGTAGACAGGCACCACGCTCACAGGCACGTGCACAGAGCCAAAAGGGGAAAAAAACAACTGCAAAATAAAGAAAAAAAAGGAAACAAACAAGCAAAAAAAAAAAAAGAGCAGTGAAGTGGTTAATGAAGAGACTCCTGCAGCTGAGGAAGTTGAACAATTCATCATTTTCCAGCACCTTTTCTTGCCTTGCGCTGGATTTGTCTTTGGCAGGAGATGACTGCTTTCTCCACCATGCCTGCCATTTGGGGGCCGACAGCCATCTCCTTGGGACCAAGAACAGTCCTGTTAAAAGTGAAAGTAGAAAACACAGCTTGATTTTGATTCACTGCATCAACATTTATAGATATATAGAGAAAAGGAAATAAATGTATAATATTAGACACACATGTGCGAAAGACCAAGGTCCTGTTGAGTGCCAACATTGAAACGTTGCCTACAGCTGGTGTCTTATCCCTCTAATTTTCAAGGATTTCCTAAACTACTGAGTATCTTTCAAGTGCCAGCGCTACAAAGTACAAAGCAAGTTTGGAGATGGAGCACCTTTGTGTCGGTAGTGTCAGGATGCAGCTCTCCCCCTTCAACTTCCCTTTCTCTTTTAAATTGTGGAATAATAGAATGGTTTGCGTGGGAAGGGACCTTTCAAGGCCATCTAGTCCAACTCCCTGCAGGGAGCAGGTGGGACATCTGCAATGAGAGCAGGTTGCCTCGGCCAACCTCCCCTGGAATGGTTCCAGGGATGGGGCAGTGACCACCTCTTGGGGCAACCTGGGCCAGGCTCTCATCACCCTCAGTGGCAAAAATTTCTTCCTTCTCTCCAGTCTATTCTCCCTCTTTTAGTTTCAAACCATCCCCCCTTGTCCTGTCCCAACAGGCCCTGCTCAAATGTCTGTCCCCATCTTTCTGCCAGGTCCCTTGAAGTCTTGAAAGGCCCCCAGAAGGTCTCTCCGGAGCCTTCTCTTCTCCAGGCTGAACAAGCCCTACTCTCCCAGCCTGGCCTCACAGCAGAGGTTTCCACCCTCAGATCATTTTTGTGGCCTCCTCTTGATCAGCTCCACAGGCCCATGTTTTTCTTGTCTTTAGAGTCCTTGCTTCAAGAATCAAATGAAGCAATCAGTAGCAATTTTGGACAACATTTGGAGCCGAAGAGAAGTCCTGTCCTGCAGCTTCATGATGATGTGCCAACATGATGCAAATATACTGCTTCTGCTGTCCACCGTGGTTTGAAGAATATTGGTGAGGGGAGGCATGTGCAATGTGCCTGTTTTGATCTCAGATGCTCAGCTGAGGTAATCACACCAAAACTTTACAAAGAAGAAAAATTAGGAAGTTGGAAGATGTAGAAATATGGGCAGCAACACCACAGAAGCTATTTCAGTCCAAAGTAGCCTCCTGTGACAGACGGACTTAATGCACTTTGTGGTGCCCTGGCAGCTTGTAGAGCAAGGAGCTTTGTCACGTCTGCGCTCATAGACCAAAATGTGCTTGGGAATATTTTGGGGGTTCTAAGGCCAGTGGCACAGAGTAGTCTTCTTCAGCTGCCTTATTAAATTCTCTGACCTTCAGAGCAAAGTGGCTGTCAGCAAACTGACTGCTGGGATGATTCATGGGCCACAGAAGTGGCTGACCCATGCAGGAATCACAGAGTGCTTTGTGCTAAGGCCAAAAGTGTGTCAGGAAGGACTAACAACTGGGCATCTCAAGATCTGTCCACTGTTCAGGTCATGAGGGCAGACATAGTTTCTGGGGCTAGGCTGAGAAGGAATATATTTAATCTCTGTGATTCTTCTCAACCAAGGATGGTCCATTGTTGGCCCTCCTGCTTCTGGATGTCAGTAGAGAATGGGCTGAAGACAAAAGACAGCATCTTAGACAACATGAGTACAAAAGGACTGATCTAAGACGTACCTCAACATCTAGATGAGAAGTCCTTACTTCCAATATGATCTTTGAGGTCCCTCCCAGCCTGGTGTTCTATGATTCCATGATCCACTTTCCTTGTGAGAAGCTAGTTACTCCCGTGGCCGGTGGTGTATATGAGAAACAAGAAAACCTTAGCACGCTTTGCAAGGCCCCTTCGATTTCCATCTTACCGTTCCATCTGGATCAACTTGATACAGCTTTAAGGCTAATTTTCTAATCCAAGATGTGAATTTACCCTTTTGGATCCATGATAAGATTCCGCTGACATGAAGAAGGGCAGTAAGCACAAGGTGAAGGGCAAGGCTGAGTTCATAGCTACAGGAAAGAACCTACCAGTATAGGACTGAAATAGAAAACCTCTAGAACTTGAGACCTGCTCTGACATGGTGGCCCCATCATGACTGAATCACAGAATTGTTAGGGTTAGAAAGGACCTTTAAGATCATCAAGTCCAACAGTTAAGCTCCATTGACTATTCCTGCTGCGCAAAGGTCTCCTGCTATAGGTGCATTTGTTGGGGCAGGACCTGAGGTGAGTATATACATCAAGACAGAGGTTACAAGTGTTAACCAGGGACTGTGTGACAGGAGGTAGCTGGTTACCATTGGTCTTGAGGTGACCAAAGGCCAGAGTCCAACCTGCCCAGCTATTCTGCAGGCGTTGCTTAAAGAACTCAAAATGAGCCAGAGTTTGGCTAAACAGCCTAATTTTCTCTTGGGCATAAAAATAAAATTGACTTTTGGGAGTATTTTTTTTTTTTTTTTTTCATTTTGTTGAATTTTCTCCCCCTGCTTGCCCTTTCCAGGAAGAACCACCATGACTGCAAGACAAAATTTACTCATTCTTTGAGTTTCAAACCATTCCCAGCATGATTTGTTCTCCACAGTGTCTTCTCAACAGTGTCTTTCCCATGTATGAAGCTTTTGCAAGCATCTCAGGATACAGTCAAGGTATTATTGTCCATTCTTGTGCCTTCTCTCTACAGGGCTGTGTTCTCAGGCACTTTATTATCATCAGTTGTGCAGTTTGGCCTTCACATGTTTTTTGTTTTCATACCAGCAGTGAAAATTGCTCAGTTCTCTTTGATGTTCCCTTGGATGGAGCTCTTTTTCTTGGGCTTTTTTTTATTATTTTTTCCTTCTCCTTTTAGAGTAGAAGCAAAAGAAAATCAATTTAAACAAGATGCAGAAAGGTTTCAAAACGCAGTCTAAATCAAGTCAGCTTTGCCTCCGATCTTCCTTTCGCTCTGCTCTGAACCATCCCCCTAACTTGGCAGTTAATGACAAAAGAAAATCAACGATGACAGACTTTGAAATCCTTGGAACGGAGTGACACGAACAATAGTTAAGAAAAAACAACGCACTAGACAATTGGATGGAGAACTTTCTTGACTGAACTTCAGAAAACCCACATTGTTTTCTGGGATGGGAAATGGCTGCTCTTTTTTTTTTTTCCCTGCTCCGTCTTTTTAGAGAACAGGCCCTGGAGTAGAGAAAAAAATTGAACTCTGCTCTATTTTCAACAGGTCACGATCTTCTCCAGGACTTGCAGGGCTACAACTGGGCCATCCCAAACATCGAAGTGATGTTAGTCCTTTCAGATGCCCTGCAGCACACTGGGAATGTCCCATGGCAGGGCTTGAGGGTGGAATAACATAGGTAAAAGTGGCATGACTGCTCTTTTGGCTGCCCATGTGCTGTATCTCCAACACTACTCAGTGTAAAAAGAGCTTTGAGACCTGCTGGCTTTTTTTTTTCCACAGAATGATAGGGGTTGGAAGGGCCCTCTGGAGGTCATCTGGTACCACCCCCTTGCTCCAGCAGGGTTACCCAGAGGCAGAGGGCCCAGCATCATGTTGTCCAGGAGGGTTTGGAATCTCTCCAAAGGAAACTCCACAACCTCTCTGGTCAGCCTAAGCCAGGCTCCAACACCTTCCCAGCAAAGAAGTTTCTCCTTCTGGAAGTTCAGAGGGAACCTCCTGGGTTCCAGTTGGTGTCTATTGCCCCTTGTCCTAATTTTCTGTGAAATGATTTTGGTAGCTTCATATCTAGTCACATCTCTGCTACCTGGATCGTGCTAACTTGCAGAGAGCAGAGATCCTTGGAGGTCTCTCAAGTAGAGCTTGCAATGCTGGTTTCTCTTTGAGAGCCAGGTAATGATCATGGGGTTGCTGGCAATGACTCCAGGACAAGCCCATCCCCTGATGGGGATCCTCTGGGGCTGCAAAGCTCTGCGACCTTCTAGATGAGACAAGGTTACACCAGCTGCTATGGTTGGCATATTCTGGCTCTGACAATGGCAATTCACTTTTTTAACACTACAGGTCTGGAAACAACACTAGGACTCAGCCAAATGCTGACCCAGCCCAAAGGCCTTGAAGATTTAGCACATTACAAACTTTGCCACCACCTACCTCAAAAAAAATAGCATCACATTTGAAGTCTTCATGACTCCAGGGCTGGTTAAACCTCTGTCCCAGTTATTTCCCCTCCTTGCAAGAGAATAACAGGACTTGTGGCCTTTAGAACCCTCCTTGCTTGGATGGAGGAGAGCCGAGTAGACTTTGCACAAGAACTGATCAGAGGTGGACTCTGCTTTCTCTGTAATCCTTAATGACCAGCAGAACTCAGCCTGGGGTGAAAGTAGGAGACAGCTAGGCCTGCAGCAGAATACCAATTTTGATGATTATACACTGCACTGACACGCCATCAGAATAACGGGGGCAGCTGATGGATCCAGTAGCGCTGGGCGCTTTGAGTTCCGCCTTGTTTTTGCCTCCTGTCATTTTGTGGTGCTAATGGCTTCCCTGTGACTTGTTTGATTGCATGACCTCAAGGACACCCAGCTTTCCTCCTCTCTCATCCCGCCTGTGCGGATGTGTGCTTTCATTTTAAGAGTCTAAATGATATCTATCGCTTTGGACAGGGTTCAGGAAAGCCATCACAATGATGCACCCTATCAAGGATTTCAGCTCTGCCTTGATAAGTGGGTGACCCGTTCCAGTGGTGAAGCCGAGGGGCTATTCGTTCCGCTCAGGGCAATTGTGCTGGTTTTAGCTGAATTGCCTTGGTGTAGTGGCTGGAGATGACACCCATTTTCATGACAAGAAAGAGTTGCTGAGCTGTTCTGTCTGCCCACTAACCTGGAGGGACTGGGAATGGAGGAACAGCTCCAGAAAGACTCAGGGTGTCAGATAAATACCTGATGCATTTCCAGGCACAGACCTTCCTTCTCATGTCACTTAATTTCTTTACTTTGAGGTTGACAGAGCCCTGGAACAGGTTGCCCAGAGAGTTTGTGGAGTCTCTCTCTCTGTAGACTTTCAAAACTCACCTGGACAATGCAACTCTGGGCCTCCTTCTCTGGGCAACCCTGCACCAGATGATCCGCAGAAGTCCTTTCCAACCCCACAGAATCCCGGGATGTTAGATTTGACATCACCATCTTACAGGACCAGAGATAGTGCTGGAGTTGGGGAAGTCAAGATCTTCTTAGCTCCCAGAATCAGAAATATACCTTAGCTAAATCTTATTGTTCATGTAGAAACAAGACCTGGGCACAGCTCTACCCTTCTTTCCAAGCACAGAAAGACCTCTTGCAAGGTTCAGAGGGGATCCCCACGTGAACATAGCATTCAGGAAGAGCAGGGGAAGACCCCAAGTAGGGGAAGGGACAGCCAGACACCTTGACTGTGTAGAACTAGTAGAATAGACACACAGAATCCTTTGTACTTGTGTTTACCTCCAGGTCATCTTCTGCAAAGGGGATGGGAAATAAAGAGAGAATCTATGATAACCCAGAGGTGGTTCCTGAGGCCACTCTGATATTACCAGTGTTTGTGTCTGACCCGCATGCTCTGCTGAAATCACTGGCCCAAATTCTCTGCTGGGATGATACTGTGGCAGCAAATGGTTTTGCTCCAGGACCAGTCTGAATGGGTGAGTTTATGAATGGCAGTGGAGAGCTGCCTCTGTGTGGCGATCAAGGGCTTTTGCACTAACTACAGAGCTGGGCCATGGTCCTGACAGCAGTTCAGGGGAATTTAGCTCTTGTCCCACCGCTGCTGATCTTATGGCCTGGCATCACCATACTCTTACCCTTCTGCCCCCAGCGGTGGTAAGAATCCAGCAAATAGCTGTTCCTCTTCACTCCTTTTGGGTTGATCATGAGCAAGGGTGGCTCCTGTTCTTCTGATGCTCTTTCCAAATCTTGCCTCTCCTTCTGTGTCTGTCTCTTTTGGATGAAGCTGAGTAACTTACAGTGCACATCTCCATGCCAACAAGACAAGAATCACCATTTAGCACATATTAAAAAGACTAATGGGGACAGCCATTATCTGTTGGAGAAGCTGGTGTCTCCTGAGACCAGTCATCTAGGTCTTATGTTGATGCCCTGGAGCAACTCATACGTCCTCTATATACTGATCCAGAAAGATGCAGGTGTCTCACATAACTTTGGGTATCTCAGATGGCACAAGATGACTAACTTCAGGTAACTGACTTGAGTCTTTGGTCGCCGCCAGCTATGACAGGGCCCTCAGAAGGTGGTAGACCCTGAAGGTTAGCTGTGGGGGGACACTGGCTTGAGTATTTTGGCTCAAGAGAAGCACAGATGAACATGGAGGCAGCAAGAAGAGGAGATGGAAAACCCACAGTTGAGTTTTGTCTTGTCCAAGCACTAGTAATGCACATGCCTGAGGAGCTGGCTGGGAAGTGGCAGCTGTAGCAAACAAAGGTGGTCCCACACTGCAGACCTGCCCCATTGCCTAGTGAGGAAGGCAAAGGGGTTTATGGAAAAAAACTGGGGACCAGCCCAGCCCCTGGGGCCTCCCTCTTCCCTACAAGGTATAGTCCCATTGCCTTTGCAGCAGGATTCACTTGCTTTGCTCCCACCCTTGCAAGAGGAATTAATAACTCTGCAAATTGTTTGGTGGCGGAGAGTTGCAGACTGCTCTCTTCTGGCTTCGGCACCTCAGTCAGTAACTACCCTGCATTGTTCCTCCTACCGTGTGGGGCTTTTTCCTTTCTCTTTTGTCTTCAACTTTCAGATTCCTCTTAAGCTTCAAAACAGAAAGATTCCTGTTCTCTGTCCTTATCTGCAAGGTGAAAGGAGGGAGAAATTTGTCCCCTGCCTTTGCGAAGATAAGTCACTTTGGAGTCTCCTCTTCAGAAAACTCTCTAATGCCATTTATCAATTAATTACCGGGTTGCATTTATGCCCATTAATTCCCTCTGCTGTCTTTCATTTTTGGGAAGGTCTGTGATGCTCACAATCTAATTGTCCTGCTCTTACACTGTTTTCTTTCTCATTTTCAAGCTAAGTGGCTGCCAGAGCCTTCTAAGTCTGAGAACTCTTCTCTTTCCCCTGCAGATTTCTCTGGCCCTCCCTCTTCCCCTCTATCCCAGTTGTGTTCAAATGCCATAGAGGCACCCACAAAACAAAGAGCAGCTGCTCTTTGGAGAGGTTTTTTTGCAACCAAAATTGTCCAGAGCTCCTTCTAGCCAAAAAAACAGTTGGGATGTCTGTTGGGAATTAACTATTGCACACCTAATTCCTAAATCTTAAGGAAAGATGAACCCAAAGAGGCAGCTCACTCAATCATCAAGGGGAAACCGCCCACACCAGAGTACCCAAAATATCACTCACCCAAGAGAGGAGGGCATGGCTCACTCAATCCACAGAAGTATCCTTGGATGGGGTGTCCTTGGGGAAGGAGTCAACCACCAGGGCCCACTACTCTACCAAGAACCAACTCAACTGGTTCTTAGGCAAAATACCCATTTATATCCTAGATGAGGGTGGGCTGTGGCCACTTTAATTGGTTGAGGGGACAAGCCCAGACCCTTAGCCCATTTACTAAGTTTCCAGACCCCAAGACACCTGTCAGTCCCCATGAGGTGCAGCTTAATGGCTGAGGCATCAAACTCCAGCAGCACACCTTGTTTCCTTGGTCTGTTTTGTCTGTCAGGGGGTCTGTACCTGCCACATCAAACCAGACTTGGCATAGTTTGGGCAGAGTGGATTATACCATGTGGCCCAAGCTTTAAATCCTAATTCTGCTCATGAATCGGTTGTTGCTGAAGCCAGGAAAACATTTTCACCTGGAGCTTTTTTTTTAATGCTGAGAGATACACTTTCGGGTCACCTGCAACACGCTGTGGTTTTATATCAAGCTTGGTTTGTTGTTTGGGTTGAAATAACCAAAACAGACAGTTTTGAAGGAGAAAAGCGTCTATTTACTTTTCCCCCAACCCCTCAAACAGTTTGATGTCTCCATTTGAAATGGTATTTCACTCGTTTCACTTCAACTTAAAACACAGGAGTATTTATTTTAAATGGAAAGAAGTTCTCAAGTAAACAAAATGGGCTTATTTTGTTCAAATGATTTGCCAGTGAAAAACTGAAAAGTATACCTTTCAGATACGTCCAAAAGGATATTTTTCTTGAGTTCAATCACTTAATCATAGAGCTTTTCTCACACACAAACACCCAGCCCCACAACCGCCATCTCCGATGTCACCCAGAAGTGCAGAAATGCTGCCGTTTAAGCCCTGTTTCAGCAGAGAAGGATTTTCTGATATGTTCTAAGCTGGGTTTTCAGAGACCTAAGCAGGGTCAGTCCTCTGGGGAAGGTGCTCGATACTGAAACTCAGCACAAGCTCAGTGTTTTCAGGAACTTTTTCTGGAGAGGTTAGTGATGTGTGGGCAGGTGAAGGAGTTATCTCCATCCACCAAGGCAGCAGCTGGTGGAGGGGAAGCTTGTGAGGACTGTGGGACAGGTCCTTTGGGGAGGGTGTTGGCAGAAAGATGAAGGAGCAGGTTAGCGAGTGAGGTCATCTGTATTGGCAGACCTTAGGCTCTGCAAAAGTGGGATTAGGAGTCATCATCCCATTTACTTCATCCTGGATGTTTTCTGTGTGCAGGGTTGTGTTCTTGAGCAGCGCTAGCTGGAATCACCACCTGCTTGTGTACAAATGCCCAACCTGGAGGGTTGGAGAAAGGTGGAGAGGTACCATGCTGGTTGGGAATCAGTTTCCTGAGCCCAGGATAGTTCTACTAAGTCAATCCATCCCACTCTATTGCAATACCAGCATTAGACTGCATGTAGATCGCAACTTCACTGCCCAGCACCCCCCAAATGATATTTAAGGGTAGCAAAGGATGGTTATTTTTCCTAGAAAGCTGGGGAAGACTAGGTGCCACCTTTGCCTGGTTAATGTGGGCTGCTTTCAGTCAGCCTCATCACCTGGACTTCAATTTTCTCTTCCAGACCCTCAACCAATGGTTCCTTCTACCCTCCAGCTCCGAAGGCCAAAGAGCAAAACCCGTCATTTGTGCTGGCCTCTTGCCATTCGTATTTCGCAGCAGCAGCTGCTGCCCACTTTACTGCACAAAACTTTTGCTCACTTTCCTCTTTGCCCCCTTCACCCTCCCCTTCTCTGCTCTCCTTCTCTCTCTCTTCCTCCTTCTCGTCCTCCTCTGGCTGCTTGCCGATGCCAAAGCCAGAACCCGACAGCCTGACAGACATCATAATTTTCTCCCTGGCAAGGTAACTGCAGAGGTCTGAGTTGTCTGAGGACATGCACAACAAAAAAAAAAGCAGGGGAAGGAAGGATGGGACCTCCTTTGCAAAACTCCCTGAAGTTTTGGAGGGAAAGGTTTGGTCTGTCCAGGGAGTGTGCTGAACTGTGGCTCCCTCTGGACTGGAAGGCAGCAGATTTGATGATGGACACTCATCCTTTTTAGCTGGGTACTGTCCAGTATTGCTTCTTGTCTTTGTCATGTGCTTCCTGGAGTGTTGCAGACTCAGCCACGCTGTAGCCCTCGTGTGTGATCTCCATGGGGAGGTGGTTTATGGAGCGTTGCAATGGCCTTAGAATCATAGAATCATTTAGATTGGAAAAGACCTTTAAGGTCATCTTAAGTCCAACTATAAACCTAACACTGACAAGTCCACCACTAAACCATGTCCCTCAGTGTCACATCTACATGTCTTTTAAATCCCTCCAGGGTTGAGGACTCCACCCCTACCCTGGGCAGCCTAGGCTAGGTCTGGACAGTCCTTGTGGGAAAGAAATTTTTCCTAATATCCAACATTAACCTCCTCTGGTGCATCTTGAGGCCATTTCATCCTATCATGGCATTGCTTGGATGCTCCTGCATCACTTAGGACAAGGAGTTGTCTTTTCTTCTCAGACAGCATGAAAGAGAATGCAATGAGGCCTTCAAATTCCCTTTGTAACCAAACTGCCTGCAGCCTGGGTGTGCTGACAGTAGAGCGCTTGGCACAGGAGGGAAACTGTGGGGTCATCATGGCATGAACCTCCTCCGCACGACCACCCTCAACCCATCTAGACAAAATCATTCTAATCCTCCTCGTTGGATAGCCACTCCCCTCCATTTCATGCAGATGATTCTCGCTTTCCATTAATTAACACCCACCTTAAATAACTCGTGGGGCGGTTGCATAACTTTGGTGGAGGTGGGATCTGTGAACTAGGCGGGGAAGATGGAGGGAATGAGTATTTGGACTTAATCTTTCCATACTCAAGGAAGAAACAAAACATCTCTCTTCACCTATTTAGTCGAAACACAGCAACATCATTGCTCTACTGCTCAGGAACAATAAAGATGCAAATGATGTCAGCACCTCCCAGGCTTTTGCCGGGATGGTTACTGGGGAGAATATTATTGCATTCTGATGACTTTGCATGAAATCTGCTATCAGTGCCTGTGTGTAGCTTCGCTTCTTGAGGATGAGGAACTGAACTGGAATGAAAATGAGAAGCAGCAACTCTGCTGCTTGGTCTTCACGCTGGGACTGATGTTTGAACTCTGGAGGCAGAGCTGGAATCTTTAGCTGCGTTGGAGCTACAGAGCAGGAGTTCGTGTGTGGTTTGTGGTGCATGTCTCTGGGTGAATCTGATGGTTTATGATGCAGAATGAAGGGAATGAAGAAGATTTCCAGGCTTCTTCAAGTCTCCTTGGCTGTGTTGTGACAAGTTTAATACATATTCAGTGCAGAGTGACCCAGGAGTTCCACTTCACTGCCTTCCCTTCAGTTTCTGGGGGATGAGTCATCTCATGTGCTTTGAGATCAAAAGTGGATGAAGCCTCTCCACCTCCATATCATGACCTGGGAATATACCTAAGGCAGGTCTATGCTGCAAACAGGAGTAGGATATGAGTGAGGGTAAGGTCCATCCATTCCTGAGTGCTGGAGGAGCTTAGCTGCAGCAGGAGGGAGGGAGGAGGGGATCTAAGTCTGAGAAACAGTGATGGAGTAAGTTATCAGATGCATCCAGGTCTTCCTTTCACTGGCAAAGTGGAAATTTTTGAGGCCTAATTTTCCTTTTGGCAGCCCCTGGGACATGGTATTTTGGGGACATGTAGGAAAACTGTGGGCTGAGCTGTGATGAAATGTCCAGTTTCACAAACATCTCTTCTTTTCCATGAATACGTAAGGTAAGTAGACTTAGTTACATCTGGCCGATAGATATAGATATGGACAGATAAATATTTATATCTGAGCATTACAGAATGATGGGATAAGCATCCTGGGCAGGGGAAGGTGGGTTGGATGGGCATATATGAGGTGGTCAGTGTGGAAGGTCAGTGAGATGGAGCTGGAAGGTCAGAGGACCTTTGAACAACAAAAACCCCAGAGCTTTTCTGGCCTCGGTGCTGAATAAAGGAGGTTGGGGCTGAAGAAAGATGACTCTGAGAGTGAGTAGGACCTTAGTAGGCCAAGTTGCGTTGCCATCTCCAGCATCAATCTCCTACTGAGGTGAATGAGTCGCTGCATCCCAGGAACAGCGTGATGTTGGGTGCCACTGGCCTCTGTCCTGGAAGGATCTGGGAGCTGGTGGTGGTTTGTGTCAGTACAGTGACTGTCAGCTCCTTCCACTAAAGAATTTGTTACCCATCAACAACCACCACGAATCGCTCATCACCTGTGATGAAGAGAGCTGCATCATAGGACTCTAATTACCGCTGATAGGAGGTGGCAACAGATACTCATCCAAAAAGAGAATCCATGGCTCCTGAGTGAAATATTTAGCTGAAAAGTGAATGGCAGCTCTGATAGAGGCATTGGGCAAAAAAAAAATAATTAAAAAAATCAAGAAAAGAGGTAAAAGGATGCATGGTTACCAGGTATTTGGTATGTGTGTGAGGTTCTTTTTCTAATATCTAACGCAGGAGGTTTTTCTCAGTGTCACTGTGCTGCTCTAGCTGCGCAGAAGGAATCATTTCCCAGCAGCACAGGCTGGTTGACAAAACTCCAGTTTCCAAATCCTCTCTCCCCAGAACAGTACTGATACGAAAGTAGAAGTAAACCTTAAATGGAAAGGCTTGATTGTTTGCCAAGAAATTTTAGAAACAAAACGAGATGAGCTTTTCAGTGTCAATCTTTTTCCACCCACACTTTTCCAGTCTCTTTGGGTTCCCCTCCACCTCTTACCCAGCTGTTTCCTCTCAAGATATATCTTCCTTACCTTTGCACAAGTGTTGCCAGTGCAAATGCCCAAAGTGGTTGGGCTACTTGCCTTCTAGCAACACTTGAGCAAAACATCCTGAAATGGATGTTCTTATCCGGTGTCGATCGTGAGCAGAAGGGAGGGAGCGGGTTCCTCGCCGCTAATTGCCAATGCTCTCCACAATTTGTTGCACGTTATTTCTTTCTCCTCCTCTAATTGATTGTTTTGTGTTCTCTCTGATGTTTTGTTTCACTGTCTTCCCCCAGCTCAGCCTCTTTGCTCTATTTTTTTCTCTGATGCTGCCTCCTCCCCTCTCCCCTCCCCAGCCCATCATCATCTGTTTACTCTCTTGGGGTCTCTTTCCAGCTAAACCACTGCTGTTTCCAGCACACCAAAGCTGGTTTTTTTTTTTTTTTCACAACTACTCTTTCTTTTTCCTTGTTGTTGTCCTCTTGATTGCTTGCTCCCCAACTGTTTCTTAAACAATCCTTGCATTTCTGCTTCCAGAGTGTGCAGAAATTGTCCAATCTACTCCAATTTGGGCTTGGGATTGCACTTCTAGAAATTGCCCTGGGTCTTGTGGGTTCTTTTATTTTTTTTTATGGAGATGTCTGACTGATGGTGTTTCAGATCAGAGATGGGTTTGGCAAGTCCTGAGGGACCTTTAACATGTAACAAGAGAGTATCCAAAGGGTGAAACGCGCCATCCTTCTCCAAAACTATTGACATGACTAGATGGATATAGAGTCCTTGATTCCAAAAACATAGTGACCATTTAGAAAGCATTCAGAAAAGTGCTGCTAGAAAGATCCAAGTTGTGACCAACTTGGAGGTATCATAGCTTGAGAAACATCAGCCCCCAATCCCTATTTTTGCCTATATTGCCAGCAATCATGGGTTGTTCAAGTGAAAGTACAGTCAAGGGCCTCCCAGCGAAGCCAAGGATAGATATGATAATTTTGGGTCTAATTCTTGACTCCTCTAAACTTTTGTTGGCCTAAAAGAATTCATGCATTTACTTTGCACTGATACCAGGTCAATGGAGGAGAGATTCTGTTCTTGAAACTGAGAAGTCCCATCTTTGTCCATGTTTGATACAGAAAGCCTTGCTCTAAATGTAACCCATTGGCACTTTGTTATGTAAAAAGCCTCATGGATCCTCTTTTACAAGCAACATCAGCACAAAAAAAACCCCAACCAAACAAAAAGCAACATAAAAAGAAAACAAACAAAAGCAAGCAAAACATGACTCTTCAAATAACTACCCTTTACAATCTGGATGTTTTACGGTTTGGGAAACATTCTGAATATAGAATCCAAGCAGCTATATCGCCAAGGAAATGTCACATAAAAATGGAAGAATCATAGCTTAGATCAGGGAGATAAAGAAGGATAACACCATCTAATCAGATGTGACAGATGCAGCCCAATCCAACAAAACAACTGGAGTCAATGGGGATTTGTTTGCAGAATTCACCCCTTGCTCCCTCCCAGCCTCCTCCTCTTGTTCCAATATTCAGACTTGTGTTCATTTGAAGGGAAAGGCATTTTAAAAGCTCTCCTGAGGTGTCCAAACTGTTAATATGAAGATGGACCAGGAGAAAAGGAGGTTCAGGGGAGACCTTCTCACTTTCAACAGTTCCCTGAAAGGAGGTTGAAGCCAGGGAGGTTGGGCTCTTCTCCCAAGGAGCAAGGAACAGGACAAGAGGAATCAGGTCAAGTTGCCCCAGGGGAGGTTTAGGTTGGAGATGAGGAACAATTTCTTCCACCCCCTCCACGGTTGTCCAGTCCTGGCCTAGGCTGCCCAGGGCAGGGGTGGAGTCCCCATCCCTGGAGGGGTTTCCAAGCTGTGGAGCTGTGGTGCTGAGGTACCTGGGTTAGTGGTGCCGTGGCAGTGCCGGGGCAACGCTGGGACTTTACGATCTTGAAATTCTCTTCCATACAGAATGATTCTATGATCTGATTTTATTATTCCTGGTAAAAAAAAGCAACCAGATGTGATTTCTTTCTTGATTTTTGTCCTGCTTTAGCATCTAGCCTCAGGATCTTGTTATCCCTTTGTCTGACAGACTGACAAGTGATGCCAGATTCCTGCACTTAATCAGAGGTCCTGCAGACTGTGCTTCATCCACCCTTCGGCTTTCATCTTTCATAACAAAACAACTTGAACTCCCAGGTCCTGTCCAGTTAACTCAGATTTTCCAGTCATTCATTTCTCTCTGCTCTTCCTTTCAATGCACGTACTAGAACAAGATGCATTGTCGCAGACAACTGTGGCTCCACTTCTTCAGGCAGACATGATACTTGGACCTCTCTTTGCAAAATCCCTGACTTGGACATCCCAAAACCGTGCTATCTTCATCATCACACTGTGAGACTCTGTACTGATCATGCTTTGGATGGTGTCCTCGCCATATCATCTAGGATGCTTTGTACCAGTAGTATCTTCTGCCAAGGTCTTGTTTTTTCTATAGACTTCATTGGTGAGGCCTCGTGGGTCACTGACAGGTACGATGAGAGTGCACTAATCCCTCGGGCATCACACTTTCCTGCAAAAGTTTCCCATCTGTTGACACAAGCTGAGGTCAGTCAAGGGCTTTGAATCCCTTTGAAGTGTACCATGTTCATTTTAGATCATCCTACCTGTCCATCAAAGGGCTGCAGGGGGAGAAAATCTCATCTTTTGCAGGACTGCGTTAAATAAACAGCCTTGTTTTTAATAGCCACGGTGCTACTTGAGGCTTCCTTTTGAGTCCTACATGGAGAATAACCAGTAAAAGGTATGTCTCCATCAATTGGTTTTAATTTGGTTACAGAGCTGCCTTATTGCCCAGACCTGAGCATAATCTGGACCAAAGAGTTTTTCATGACGTGGGCTACTCTCCAATCCCACACCCCACCCCTGGCTCTCCTCCTTTTCCCTTGTGTGTCAACCCAGCTGCAAGCTCTGCCAGCCCACCAGAAACAGTTGGACGTGTCATGCTGTGAACGTCAACAGCTTTCCCTGTCTTGGCCTATTCCCTCTTGCCCTCCAAAGTTTGGCAAAGGCCTTTGAGAAGCCATCTGCAGCAGCTCGCACCCCCTGCTGCGCAGCAGTACATGTGGCAGGGTGGAGATGGGATGGGAAGGTGTGGAGGGATCTCTGATCTGATGCTATGAATTGCCAGTCCCCTGCTGCGGCACCACTGAAATTCATGGTCTCTGACAGGAGGGTTATGGCAAAGTCCCCAGCTCTGGGTAGCTCAGAGTGGTGCAAAGAGCATCAACTTCCCAGGAAGAGACAGAGTTTCTTTGCTTTTCTGTAACTCTGTGTTCATCCATCTATCCATCCCTGGCAGGTGGGATGAGCAGCCCACCTGGCCAACTGGACACCACAGTGTTCTGAATTTGAGTTAGAATTATAATTAAAAATGATATAAAAATACAAATACATAAGTAAAAACATGGCCTCAGAGAGAAAGCACTGAGTATTCGTGTCCCGCTTGGCCAGGTATTAACCAAAGGGCTGATGTGGATGCCATAACGTGCATGAAGAGGTGGAAGATCCTGGGACCCTGTACTAAATTTGGGCATTTTAACTGGAACAATCAATTTCCCAAATTCAAGGGCTTGTGTCAAACTTATTTGGACACAGTCATGAGGCAGAGATCACCCATAGAAAAAGAAGTGATTCAAAAGTGGTGTTGGACAGAAGTTTATGTTTGGACATAGCTTTACAACAGTCCCTCAACTGGAAATACTATTTATCATGAATGTTTCAGCACTTGATGCAATTTTAAAGTCCCAATTCCAGGAGTTACACAATTACCCTCTTTTTTTTTTTTTTTTTTGTCATCCCTCCCTAAAATTTGTAAAAACTCTTACAATTATGGAGCAAAGCTGAAAAGTGAGACCTCAAGCACCTTAAACATGAGCAGGCTGATAAGAAGCCCCTTAGTTTTAGTTAAAGTTTAACCTGAAGCTGGTGATTTAGGAGAGGAGGGTAGGTTGTACTTGTGTTTTGTTGGTTTTTTTTTTTAGCTGCTGATGACACTTTCTTCTCCAGCACACCATCTGCTTGTTTTGGTTTTTTTTTTTGTCAAAAAGGCCTTGTTAGGACCTGAGTGTACCTCTACTTCACTTCCTGCACATTAGTTTAGAACTAAGGGAGCTGAGGCAATATCACATCTCGTTTATGCAGCTTGAGGAGGATGTGTGTGGTAATAGCTCATTTCTGCAATTAGAGAGACACCTTAATGATCACAGCACAGGGTTGAGGCAGAAAATACTTGCCATAAAATCCTGAGAAGCAACAATGCCTGTGTCCTGTATAGCACCCACTACCCATGATTTTAGGGTGGAATTCAGACAAAAAAGGCAATGGACCTGGAAACGTTTTCAGACCACACTGTGATGCAAAGCCAGAGGTTGCCACTTGCCACAGAAATAGCGTCGTGAGCAGTAAGCTTTTAAGTACCCTTCACAAAATCTACTGTGCTCTCCCACAAAGCCTTTTGAAGTACAGTGTGAGGACCATTTAGGTCTTTATAGAGGACCTGCCCAAACCCACAATTAAATCTGTGCTGTCCGCTTTTCCATTTTCATAGGCAGGAAAATGCCTGGAAATGTCACAGCAAAATAACCCCACATCAATCCATTTTTATCCTGAAAAGAAGGAGGGCTGGGACGCAGAGGGTGGGATAGCTGCAAAATCAAGCAGTTAATCTTTCAACGGAAGACAAATCAAAGTGGAGATATTGGCAGCCAAAGGTGTTTTTAACAGGAAGATGGGGAAAATGCTACATCTTTCCTGCCTGTTTGGTCAGTTCTGCACATTGGCAACAGGCAATGAGGTAGGAGAGGAGCTTGGCAACCTGGTTACCTGCCATCTTAGGAGAGGTCAATCATGGTTGGCCCTGATGCCTCTCCTGCCTGCTTACCCACTGCCACACAGGAGGAGAGGAGTCTGTGCCCTGTGCCGGGACACCCTGGGCCTTCACCCACATGAGTTGCCTCAAGTGCCCTACATCGACTTAAAGTGTGGCCCACCTTCATCTTACCTGGGTGTAGACGGGACAGGTTGCACTGGCTCTCCATTCAATGGGTCCATCCCACAAATTTCTGCCCTCTTACCAGGAAAAAAAACAAACACCTGATGTGATGCTTGATAATCTCCTACAGGACTTCCAGGCCAGAATTAGTAAGACCAAACTGGTCTAGGTCTTCTCAGCTAAGTCATTGGCACATCTGAACTCTTATCGGCCAGGTGATAGGCACAGCCAGGACTATGGAGAGCAGAGGTCTCCAGATGGACTGTGGGATTTAGCAGGCCCTCTAAGTCTCTTGAGAACCACTCTCAGGCTTGTCATCAAGGTTTCGATTTGCCTGAAGATACCACAAAAGTGGGATGTTTTATGGTCTATGTACTATGGCATGTGGATGTTAGGCAGGATGCTTTCCTGGTGCAGGTCCCTTTCTGTAACATCTACAGGGACAGCCCAAAAAAAACACCCCAAAAAATAACCCCAAAAAAACCAATTCCTCCAGAATAACACTGTCTGCTGGTTGCATGCACTTAGTCTGAGACAAAAAGGGAAGACGGGTGAATTGCACATGACAGAAGTTGTCAGGGTAGGATGCATTTGTCCACATTTAGATTAATATGACCTACTTTCAAATGTCTACCTGCAACGAGATGAATTGCAGCTTAGAAAGAGAGCTGAGACAAATGGGTATGTGTGTTGTAAATATCTGAGGTTATCAGAGCTGAGAGACAGAAAAAGAGGTGATAGGAACAGGAACAGATCAGTTTCACATCATTATACCTGGAGAGGTTCATCTGCAGAGCAGGAACCATCCTGTTTCCCTGTGGTTTCTTTGTGTCCCCAGGGATGCACCTGGTGGCATCCACCACTTTGCCACATAGATTTGACTTTCTATCCAGCTTTCCCCGCCCCTGTTGAATATTATTTGGGTGCCAAACTAGGTCCAGGAGACTCCTGGAGAGTTTTCCTGGCTTCGCATAGCCTGCTCCTCCAAGGCACCAGACCTGGAGCCTCTCCACTGCTTGCACAGGCAGTTGAACCAGGATAAGGTGAGCTTGGCAAAGTCTCACCTGCAGCCTCTATCATCCTTCCAGGGACTCCACAAATGCGAAATACTTGGAGAAACAGAGAGATGAATTGGGTCCTCGGTCTGTATTTTGTACATACTTTCAGAAAAGTAAAAAACCCTCCAGCAGCTGCAGCTTAGTCCTTTCAGTGGGTCTTGGGCTGCAGCTCAGAGCTGCTAACTCACGATGACAACTGTCAGCTTCTATTAAGATTAGGATAAAGGCTTTATCAGGCAAATTGGTGTGGATGCTGCTGTCCTAATTTTACTTTAAGTGACTCTTTCCCCATTACTGGGAGATTTGTGAAAGACAGAGGCTACTGGTCCAAAGCTGAGCTGCTGGGATTCGAACTCTGGCTGTTAATCTTCTTCTTACAAAGAAACCTCTCCTCTGTAGGAATCATGTCCTGCTTCTCAACAGTCTGCAGGATAATTCCATTTCCTTTCAGTGGACAGCATGTTTCAACACTTATTAAATTGCTGTTTCTCTCAGCAGGCTCTAGGAGCTTGTTCAATTGCATCCCAAGAAGCACAAATCTCTCCCTGCGTTGCTGATAGCTGGTATCTGATCAATAGCAATGCAATCTCCTCTGCTGAGTTTTAAAGGTGTTTAGTTGGGCTAAAAATCAGTAAGAGTCATTTGATTCCCTTGGAAGGATGCCCTCTTACACCACCTGAGGATCTGGTCTCCATATTCTCCTCACTTTACACAATCCAGAGCTTTCAGACATTCATTTAAAAGCAGCGAGAACACAGCATTTTGAAATGGCTGGGGCTGGGACGTCTTTTGTCATCGCTGTTTTAGTAAGTGCTTCGTAGGAAAAAAAGCACCACTGAATTGCGTGTAATGTGTGATACTGGGGAAAAAAAAGCTTTCTTCTGAATAGCATCCAAAGTCCTCAGCTAGTTGTCCAAGCCTGTAGAGTTGCCCTGTAACAACGGTTCCTCTGCAGGTGGGTCGGTTGGATGTTTTTGGAAAAGAGAAGGAGCTGGCCCCTCTGATCAGAACAAGTGTCCTGGCTCAGGTCAAATAGCTTGTCTGTCCACTGCCCCGCTGAGTGGCTAAGACTGATGCTCTGAAAAGGCTTTGCAGGACAGGGCTAGCATGAAGTGGTACACCCTCAAAGGTTGTCCCAGTCTCCAGCAATTTGGAGTTGCCCTGGGCTGAATTAGAACAGAACCTGTTCTGTTTGAGGGTTTTACTTTTTAGCCAAATCTCTTCTAAGTCACTGCCCTTTTTGAAATCAAAGGGAGATTTGTGCAGACAGTGTCTGCTTCTCACAGTGATAACACTCCATGTTTAGAGTTACTAGCAAGGATTGGTGTGTGCAGGAAAGCTCTGGCTCAGACTTGCTCCTGTTCAGACCAAGATCACTGCTCAATCTTGTGCACCATGTTGCGGTGCAGAAAGTGAAAAGGTTATAAACAAGCAGAAAAAAGTCACACCTGCAGAGAGGAGCTGCCAGGACTGGTCACCCTAAACTGAACAGCGAGGTATTCTATCTCATATATGTCATATTTGGTATAAAGCTGAGGGATCACAAGGGTTAAGCCTCTTCTTCCACGGCTGGTATAAGTTCTTCTGCCTTCTATCCCAATCCGTGTGTTCCTGAATCCAGNATTCTACTGTTACCGTTTTGTTAAAGCTGTTTTAGTTTTCTCTTCCAATCCGTGTCTCTCATTCCCTTGTTCCCTTTCTCTTCCCCTTTGGNGGAATCTCATTCCCGTCTGCTGCTGAGTCCAGCCTGGGACTAACCCAGTGCCTGCTTGTCGCGGAGGCACCCACACAACAAACAGCAGCCGCTATCCAAAAAATGGGGTTTATTGTAACCAGGGGTGCCAGCACTCCTTTTGACCAAATACAGATTCAGATGTCTGTCGGGAATTAACTACTACACAACTGATTCCTAAGTGTAAGGAATGACAAACCCAAAATGGGCAAACTCTCACTCATAAAAGGGAAAACCTCCCACACCAGAGTGCCCAAGATACCACTCACACAAAGGGGGGGGGCAGGCTCACTCAATCCACGGAGACTCCCTCAATCTGTGGAAGTATCCTTGGACCGCGTGTCCAAGGGGAGGGTCCGACTGCTACAACCTGCTGCTCTGCGAAGAACCGACTCAACTCGGCCTTTGGTGGGACCCCATTTATATCCTAGTCGAAGGTGCACTGTGGTCATTTTCATTGGCTGAGACAGGCCTGGACAAAACACAGAAAAGTGCACACCCCGAGCCTGTTTGCTGGGGGATCCAGACCCTGAGGCGCCAGTTAAGCACCACAAGGTGTAACTGAATGGCAACTGAATGGCTGAAGCGCCACGCTGCCCAGCACAGCCCATGTGTTTTGTCTGGGCGGGGACACAGGACTGTACCTGCCACACTGCTCCACGGCATCAGTGGTAACAGTGATGTAATTGCTATCGAGGGATTGAGTTAGATACTGGTTTTGTATATATTTATATATATTTCATTATTCTACTGTTACCGTTTTGTTAAAGCTGTTTTAGTTTTCTCTTCCAATCCGTGTCTCTCATTCCCTTGTTCCCTTTCTCTTCCCCTTTGGGAAGGGAGAAGGGTTAATAGAGAGTGTCTGTTACAGGTCTAGTGTCTGGCCCAGCTCTATCCCTTTACAGGAGTTTGGGAATTAGTTTAGTTTGGTGGTGTTCGAAGCAGATATAGTTTAGCTTATTGTGTGAACCAAAAGCAGGCCATGCTTGCTGGAGATGGCTCTGACTTATCTCTACTTTTTTTTACCTGAGTGGCTTGTCTCTCAAATGAGGAGCAAGGGATGGCAGATGCTGAGAGGTCTGCAGCAGTCTTCTTAAGGATGCTTCAGTAGCTTTTGAAGGTGTTTTTTGCTCACACAGAGGACACAGAGTAGGGCTGATCCACAGAAAGTAATCGACTCTTCAGCTGCTGGTAAGCATGACAGCCTTCAGATAAATGCCTGGCTCAGACCCATGGAGCCATCTCCCTCACCCATTGCAAAGGAGTGCCTACTCCAAGCTGGTCTGCTGGGCAACTCCAAGGACAGTCAGGGTGCCTCCTCTTGGGAGGCAGCATGCATAAGGAATTTTGGGTTTGGGAACTGTTTCATTAAGGGCACAGGGTGGGTAGCCTGTGGATCCTTCTGGACCAAACATCTCCCAAGGCATTCACAGCTGAAAAATCCATCTCATGCACCACCAGCATCTCTTTTCACCAGCACACAGAGGTAGCAATGGCATGATTCCTTGTCCTTTCTCCACTCCATGGAGGACCATTTACTCCAGAGCTACCATGGCTTTACCCACAGCTCCTTACACTGGGCTGTCTTCTTCTGTCCTTTGCTGAGAGCTTTATCACTACTGAGTAATATGGGGAATTATTCGTGGCATGACGTCACTGGCGACTTCATTTAGGGCACCTACCTTTGTTTTGAAGCCCTTGCTACACTGAAAATGGGAAGGCATCTGGATTGTTTCTGATGGGAGCGCTTTCTTCTCTCTGTTCCCATTACAAATGCCCTATTTCTTGACATTTGGCCAACTGGGAGAGTTATTCTGGCATCCAGCCTCTGCATGGGAGGTGTTGAGCGTTGGGCTGCCCGTAGTAAGGAGAGCTGGGCTGCAGAATAATACAGAGCTGGAAATCCTTACGCGGATGGATTAGAGGATGTTTCCATTAAAATCTGGTCTGTGTCTCCATTATGCAGCATAAATACTGGCGGTGTGAGTGGCAGGATACTGAAAGCTTAGGAGAAAAATTCAGTAGACCTCGGCAAAATTTGTATCCCTCTTTAGTAGATTGGGCAACAGCTGCTGATGTGCAAAACTGACAATTGAAGTGCTGCAGAAAGTTAGAATGAGTCAAAATGCAGGGAGTAGGGGCAGAAAACCAGCAGCAGGCTTTCAGATCCATGCTTTTGTAGACAGAGGGCATGGAAGACCCAAAACCAGGCTGGTGTTTAGGTTCTAGCAGGCAGGGAAGGCAAAATGCTGTTGTCGGCACAAGACTGTGGTGGTTTGACACAATGATGGGAGGTGTCCCTAGAAAAAAAACAAAAGATAAAAATTGACACCTGGACACTAGCTTCTGGCAGGGTTTTTGGGCAGAGATGGGTAAGCAGTAGTGTGAACATGAACATCCACATCCTCCTTGGCTCAGGTCACTAATACACATCCGTCTTGCCACAAAAACCCGTCCTGCACTGCTGCCAAGCACATGGTCAATACCTGGCTCCTGTGCAGGGTAACTTTCTGACCCCCAACATGCTGCAAAGAAGCTTAAACCAGGAAGGAATTTTAGACTTGTCAAAATAAAGGCCTAAAATACTGCATTAGGAAGTAAACTCCTGTAGAGGTCAGGAGTTCAGCAGTCCCTGTAGACCATCACACCAACATCAGCAGGAGGGCTTATAAGCCTTACACAGGACTCCTTGCTGTCACCTTCCACCTCTCTCTCAACAAAAACCAAAACTTGACTTCGCCACTGGATGAAGTAGTGTTAAATTTGTAATGCATACTGGGAAAAGCTGCCTGCAAGTCTGGTTGTGTCATCTGCATCCCCTCTCCACTCTCACATACGATTCAAATGCTGCCTGCTGATCACACACCACTTTTTCCATCTACTTCTTATTGGAAGAGTTTCCAGAACAAAAGCCTCACTACAAATTGATGAATACAGGCAAACTGGAAGATACTACCTTAGCTTTATTATTGGAAATAGCTGAACCATTTCTGCAGATGAAATCAGCCTGAGGTAAAGCATCCCGTGCAGGAAATTTTAGACTATCTGGTTTCAGCTTTGCAAAGTTCTAAGTTACTACAAATAAGCTTTTGTAGTGGGAAGTGTTCAGCGGCCTGAACTACAGGAATTTGTACATGCTCTGTGTATAATACCCGTGTTTACACAGATCGACGTCTTGGGTTCCTCAACATTTGTTTAAAAATTACTGAGAGCAGCTCTTCACTAGTGAAATCACCATCCCTAATCAGATCCTTGAAACCAAGTGATTTTTGATTGCCTTCCATCAACCCCAAGCCTAGCTGAAGCAGAGCCTTATAAAGCAATTTTTTGCTTCCTGAGACAGATCTTTTTCTCTTCCAGTCGCATTCAGTGAGAGGAACAGCCTTGACACGCTGTGAGATACCTTCTTGGTGGCCAAGCGGTGATTTATCGTGTTCTGGAGCCAGCCAGACCATGATAGGCTCACAACAAGCAAGAACAGAAGGTCTTCAGGTTGCAGGTCCTAACACGGCAGACCTCCTTTACTTGACTTTCAGCATAGAGTGTGATAAAAGTTAACAGTGAAGGGAAGCTGGAGATGTACCTTGAGAAGAGGGTCTGAGCAACCTGCTTTTGTGGGAGGTGTCCCTGCCCATAGCAGGGGGGGTGGAACCAGATGATCTTTAAGTTCCCTCCTAACTCAAGACGCTCTATGATTCTAAGAGATGCACTGAAGGCTGTAAAATGCATGGAAACTGTGCCTGGTTTGGGAAGCCACAAAGGGTTGGATGCTGGGATGGTGCTCAGGAAAGGTTTTGTTGCGGTATCACCAAGTTCCCACAGATCTTGAAAGGAAAGATGCCATGAGGAGTATTTCTTGCTCAGAGCAAAATCCTTTTGCCATGTCTACAAGGACTGTAACATAGAAGTGGAAAATCACTCCATTGGTCCAGTCAAATATCTTATCTATCTGCCTTTCTTTCCTCCATTGAAATGCTACATGTGGGTATTACTGAGTCTGGCCTTGAAACACCTCGGTGATCTGATGCAGAGTTCTCCTTTCGGATGAAGAAAGAAAGGGCCTGGGGTGAATAAAGCCTGTATTTCAACCAACCCTTTTGAAGATCCAGCTCTTCATGTCACAGTGGGAGTTGCAAGATGCCTCATGGTCCGGAACAGATCTGGCTTTTTACTTTTTTTGGATTTCTAATAGGTAGTTGAGCTCTTTGAAATCTCTGGCCTGATCTAACTTGTTAAAAAAATCACATGGGAAGCCTGAGACAGAGCCAAGTTTTGAAACTCTTGCCCAAGTCCAGCAACTGAAGGAGAGGAAAAGATCTCTCCTTGGGAAAATTGCTTTCCAAAGGCCTGACTACTTCATCTGCAATACATGAGCAAATGGGTCCCATCCAAGGGGCGGCTAGGGAAGTGGAATGTGTAAGGGATTTCACCTTCTGGTGAACGCACCTTATACCCACCTCACCAAGTGAGAAACATTTGCCTGGAAGAGTTTTAAAGGAGCTGGGTAGAATCTCACCTAACCTTACCCATCTCTCCTGAAGGTGCTGATCTCCCGCCAGTGTCTAGAGAGGAACTGTATGCTAGTTAAAACTATATTCTTAACTTTCAGATGGCAAACATTGATTAAATAAGCCCTCGCTTCTGAGCTGATTTTCCTCTAAGTCTTGAAGCTTCCTGAAGGCAAGAAGAAATCGAGAGTACCAATATTTTAAGGCAGTAAACAGATGGATTCTGTTCATGATATGTCTGCTGGCTTGTCTTTGATTGTGAACTGAGCAATAGAATCATAGAATCACAGAATTGTAGAATCACAGAATGGTTTGGGTGGGAAGGGATCTTTCAAGGTCATTGAGTCTAACCCCCCTGCACTGAGCAGGGACATCTACTAGATGTCTAGACAACTAGAGCAGGTTGCTCAGAGCCCCGGCCAACCTCATGTTGAATCTTCCATTCTACCACCTCTCAGGTCAACCTGGGCCAGGGTCTGAACACCCTCAGCATCAACGATTTCTTCCTTCTCTCCAGTCTAGATCTCCCTCTTTTAGTTTTAAATCAACTCTTGTCCTGTACCAACAGGCCCTGCTCAAAAGTCTGTCCCCATCTTTCTGACAGGCCCCTTGAAGTCCTAAAAGGCCCCGAAGAAGGCCTCCCTGAAGCCTTTTCTTCTCCAGGCTGAACAAGCTCAACTCTCCCAACCATTCTTCATAGGAGAGGTGCTCCAGACTCTGATCATTAGGAGAGAAGGATCACTTACTGGCAACCTGGGAACTACCTCTATGTGTGATTATGTGCAAATGTAGGCTGAGTGCTCTTTCTGCTCTCAAGTGGATTTGAGGCCTCATCTTATGAGCCATAGACTGATGTTCAGACTTCTTGTGAAGCCAATCCAGACAACAAGAGATACTCACAGCTCTCCTCTATATACATCTCTGACACACATTCCTGAGGGTCTTTTCAAATATGAAGATACCAGATGTGTACCAAGGATTTAAAATGCTCAAACCTCTAGGAAAAAGCTCTCCGGCGATGTTGCAGAGGATGGTCTCATCTGGTGTGTGACAGCTGAATGGGAGCACTGTCACTCACTGCCTGATTGATCCAGACTTGGCAAGGATGGGCAGTTTTGCAAGAGGTTTAACTATCTGTCTATAGCGGTTCCAGGGCTGAGGTGGTAGAGGAGAAGGTGAAATGAGGAGAAGGCTCATTTACAGCCGGTTTAGCTTACTGGCTAAGAGGAATGAAAAGACGACTCGACTTTTTACGGACTTTTACAAGAAGAAGCTCCTCTGAAGGACTGAGTCTGGACTAGTGCCCAAGTCTGCACAGCACTGGGTGGTACATGAGGACTGTGGTCTTTACTACTGGTCTAGTATTCATGAAGGAGCAGAATCTGAATGTGCAACTCCGGTTTAGAGACATGGGCATGTGGACAGCCTAAACCACTTCTGGATCTGGAGATCCAACTAAATGTCTTGTCAAACATAGCCCACACAGCACATAAACAGGGAGCAGGCCCCATACAACCAGTCAACATGGATTCACACCTACAGAGGGTCTTGGTGTCATCTGAGCTCCAGCTCCTGGGATCTGACCATATTTCAAGATGCAAGACTGTTTTCCAAGAAGTGGAGGTTGGAAGAGACCTAACATTTAGCTGAAGAGGAGCTCTCTGCCTGGGGCTAAAAAGGCTTATGCCATCCTTGGCCTTGGAAACAATGGATGTTTTAGTGAGAAAAATGAGGCTGTATCACCTCTGCTTTTGGCAGCAGCACTGCAAAAGCTACAGGAACGTTGTGTCCAGACTGGGATCAACAGCTGACTGGAGAGGGTTCAGAGAAGAACCAAGAAAATGCCTAAAGGATTGGGAAGCTTCTTACTGTGAGGAGCTCCTGGAGCTTACTGTGTTTAGCTTAACAAAGAGAGGATTAAGGAGTGACTTCTGCTGGCCCATGAATGTCTGCACAGAGAATAGAAGTCAATGACAGAGACTTTCTGGTCCTGCAGAAGAAAAGTAGAATAAGAGTGAGTGCCTGGAATTTTGAGCTAGACAAATCAAACCCGAAAAAAAAGATGTACATTTTTTTTAAGGATGAAGATAATTGATCGTAGGAGCAGCAGACAAAGGCTGTGTTGCATTCTCCATCGCTAACAATATTTGCACTGAGGCAGGCTGTGTTTCAAAAGGAGGGTTTCTTGTTTGATCCCAGTTATTGGATCTGAGGTGGGAATTAATGCTGTAACAAAGCTCATGGGCTAGGCTGAGCAGCAGGTCAGAGAAAATTATCGCCGTGGATTTTTTTTCCTTGCTTTTCTGAAAGATCTATGAAGTCTCAAATGCAGCTGAATTTTTTTTATTTTTTTTTTTGGGGGTGGCGGGGGAAAGTGGAGGTAATAAGGAATTAAATCAGTTATAAGCTGTTACAGATAGTGCAGCGGAGCAGAATAAATCACCATAATCAAAACAGAGCTGCCTTGTGACACTGAAAGCTGAACAATGAGCCTTCACATAAATCCTCTCCACTTAATAGGCAGAAAAGCCCAGATAGTCAATATTCACATTAAACATCCATCAAAAAATGCTTCACAGATTGCACTCCCATTTGGGAATTTCTCCATTTTGTAGTCAATTGAAACCATATAGCTGATGACTGCTATTGGATAACACCACCTTCAGGGGTTGTCAAATCACCTGTGGAAGGGATGCTTGGATAAATGGGGGCAGCTGGAAGCAGCTCTGCTGATATACAGCAGCTGGGGAGGGGGTCTCATCTTATAACCAAGGGTATTACTTCTCCAGAGGACTTCTTTTACCTGTGACTGTGGCAGATGGTACGTACAAACAGGCAGACTTAAAGCGGTTCACTCTTGTATTCTTGGCATTTAGCTGGAGATGGCATCACCGATTCTCAGACTGCTTTCCCTAAGCGAGTAATAGCTCTCCATGAAGTCTACAATGCAACAAATTTTAGCTTCCAGCAGCTAGCCTGCTGAGCAGACACATGAGGTCCAGCTGTGAAGAATGCTGGGAAGGTCTGGAGATGGAGGCGATTGTCTCATGGTGTTTCAAACTGATGGTCAGAGCCATCCCATCCTGCAGCACTGGGAGATGTGGGTGGCCATGAGCTGCCCTGGACTGTCACGTATCCACCCTCGTGATCATTGTGCAGACTTCTCTTCCCTTCTCTCTGCTACATCAGGGAATGGTTTTAGGTGCCAAAGATTGCCATAAGACCATTGGAATTGTCTGACCTAAGGCAAGTCTGAATGTGAAGAGGAAGAAATGCCTTAACTGGAGTGAGAGATGAGTGCGTCACCCATAGCCCACATCTGGCCACTGGTGGACCTGGATCAACAAGGACTTGCCATATCCCATGTTTCAACACAAGCCTAGAGGGCACAAATACCATAAGGATGAGAGACACAGGGGATATTTTTCTAAAAGACCTGAAGCAGGTGAAGAGGTGAATGGGAAAAGGGCTCAGGGAAAAAAGAAAAAAAGAAAAAGGGAAGAAATGGGAAATACAATAATTAGTACCACAAAGGATGGAAAAAGGTACTGCTTCTGCTGTGCATCTTAGCTCTCTGCTGGTGCTGACAAGCATTCCGGTGCTGTGTGATATGGAACAATAAGCATTCCTGGAAACTTTGGATTTTAAACTCTCTGAACCTCAAATCTCCGTTTGTAAGTAGGGATAATGTACTCCAAGGATGCAATGATTAGTTAATTAATGGGTTGTGACATACTCGGATGCTGTGATAATGAGCACTGCTAGGAAATCTGTGATTAAGGCTCTGGTTCAGGGTATTTTAGTGAGATCGATAACATGGGGGACAGGATTATCCCCTGAGGCCATCAGAACTTCCCACCCCTTTCTGTCACTTGTACAGGGGTTTCAGTACTTTGCTTGGGGAATGGTTTAGAGCGTCACCCAAACCCACAACCTAAGAGGTTGATATGTCTGTCTGTGAGACAGATTCCTGGCAGTAGATATCCTGGAATTGTCCTGCTGGGTCTAAGACTCAGCGTGGATAGCAGGGTCTGGACAGCGTATGGTAGAGAAATCCTGGTGCTACATCCTGTACAAGGAGAGATGGAGCCATTAAGCTTGATTAAGGAGCACTTGGGAAGATTCATTGCTCAAAGTGATGCATAGTTCTCTGGAAGCGGGGAAATACCACATCATCCTATACCTGGAGATGTCTCTATCATGACATACATGATACACAGGCACAAATCCAGCAGCAGACATGCTGAAACCTGTAAAACCAGAAGGCTGCTGGGCTGAGCAAGCTGAGGAGAGCAGACAAGGAGCCATGGCTCCCTCACAGCAGAAGGCCAGGTGGTTCTGAGCAAGGATCGACTGTGTCTAGCACGTTGTTTTGGGCAGCTGTTGAGGGAGATGAAATGAGACTCACAAGGAATTGGCAACAGGATGGTCCTGAGTCTGCTGGGAAAGGCCCAGCAACCAAGGTCACCGTGCAACACATGGACTAGGGCGGCATGAGTGATGCAGGCTGAAGACAACATCCTTTCCTTGCCCTTCCCAAGAGACAAAGCAGGGCAGGAAGCCAGGGTGCCCAAAGGGCCCCATGAGTCACCACAGCCCTCGCAGAGGTTTTAGAGGGAAAATGCTTCCCTGAAGCCTCCTGTGAGTCAGGCCTGCTGCTGAGCTGATGATTGGGAGGCTTTGGAGCGATAGAGGATGAAAGCAAAGGGAACAAATGTCCTTTCTGCCTCCTTTCTGCTGGCAGCCTCTTTCACAAGCTCCCTGCCCTGGAAATTGTTGCAAGCTCCTCTTGGTATGTCAAATAATCTAAAAATTTCTCAGTTTTCTCTTTTTCTTCTGCCACGAGGACACGTAGCACCCATGCATGGGCCTTGTGCCCCTTTGCAGGGGATACTGGAGTTGGAGTGGCTGCTTCTCCACCGTCAACTTGCGGTGTGCATTTCTTGCTTGCAGCTGTTGCAGAAAACACTCGCGTCCTGCTCGCTGCGCTCTGTGGTGCTTTAGTGGACGTCCTGTCCTTTCAGGCTGCAGAAATACAAGATGACAGGGTATTAAGGGGATACCTCATCCCACCAGGTTGGTCCGGAAACAGGAGTCCAGAGCAGAGAAAAGTTTTAAACCACTTCTGTGCATAAACCTCCTTACCTCCCCTCCCTGCTCACATTAACAGACCTCCGTTGGATAGTTCCTCCTTTTTACTGGGTTGGTGGATCTTCCAGTTTTCACTTTGCTGAGGCTTTTCTTTCATTTACTTTTTAAAGTTAAGTCACAGGGGCTTGAAAGAAGATGACTCATCCCCTTAGAAGTCCCAGCAGCTCTCATCTCCTCTTTGGCACCAGCTGGGAAGTGGGAAAGAGGGAAGGGGAGATAATCACCCAGAGAAATCAATATACCTTTTGTCTGATTTTTTTCACAGCTCACCTGTTTTCTGCACTCTCTTTATGCTTCCTCTCAGCTGGGGGAGATAAAGTAACTTACTTGGTGGCAATACTTCCGCCTTTTTAGTCTACAAAAGCCTTAATTCATTAACAGAGGTATAATGTGAACAAATCTGTAGGATGGGAGTAGATCCTTTTGGAGCATTATAGACTATAAAGATGGAATCTTTCCTCCCTTTGTTTTTGTCTATAAATATGCATACAAATACACACTGACAGTATCCACCAGCTTCTGGAACTTTTTTTGAACTGATCTTGCAGGATAGCAATTTCTGGGGGCTGGTGAGAAGAGGGAATCATGGAGGGTACATGCTTCAGGGGCGATGGTTTGGGATCCAGCAGGGACTGGACGTAAGCCTGGTGCATGTTCTGCTAGTGAAAAAGGAACACTGGATGAGAAGTCCATGTTTGTGGCTCTACAGAACCACAAGGAGATGGAGGGAAGATGGACTGACAACATACGTATGAAAATAAGTAAGTCCTGAGTCACTAACCTGTTTTTTTTTTTTTTCCAGATTAGAGAGTTAACTGTCATTTTAGGAAACTGTCGGGACAAAAACAACAAAAAAAAAAGTAAATAACTGATAACAATGTCCCCCACTGATTAGCTTTAACTATAAAAGCAACAGAATTGGCTTTTTAAAGGTCAATCAAAGTGAAAACCTTTGCAGAAAATCTCTTAAATGTTTGAATCCCTCAATCGCTTTGCCTCGGGCCAGCAGCTTTGGGAATCGACCTTCCCCTCTGCCTGTCGAGAGCAGCCCTGATTGGTAATCTGCGAGTGACTGTACCCATCAAACACAGTCCTTCACCCCCCTGGAGCAATCTCCCTCTGCAAACTCCATGGTTGAGGCAGACACACAGCGGTGCAACTTCTTGGACCCGTTTCCAGCTCCATCACAGATTTGTCTTTTGCTGAGAGATAGAGACAGGAAGGTTGGGAGGGAGGTGGATTCCTAGAAGGATTTCCTCCTAGGGCTTGTTCTGGCTACAGACTACCCATGAAGGGAGAAAAGGCTCCTTCCACCCTCTGGAACATGTCCACCTAGATATTCTCAGGGCTAGATGACAGCCTGGGAGGATTGTGGCTCTTATTACATGTACCAGTTCCTACATGACCTCTGCAGCTTCCTACCATCTCTGCTAGAAATTGCTGATCCCCTCTGTAAGACCTGGAGTGGGGTTTTACTGTCTTATTTACAATATTAATAATGATAATAAAATGATGATGGGGAAGACAGTGGTCTGTAGGTTTGTGGAAATGTGAGCTGCCTTCCACCATCTCCTGCTGTTTTTGTAGCATTTGGAGTTGGTTGGGTGTACTGAAATGTCCCAGCTCTCCTTTCATACAAAAACCACAGCTCAGGCTCAATGTAGGCACATCACACACCGTTTGTTTACGGGAAGTGGATACCCAGACCCATTGTGCATTTGTTTTGCTAGGAAAAAAAACAGGACTTTGATCACAGAAGCTGAAAAATGGAAGAGCTACATCCCTCTAGAGAGCCAGCTGGGAGAGGCAAGAGTCCTGGCAGAGCTGCCTGATGGGAAGCCAAGCATTTTATCAGAGGGTGTGAAGTGCCCATGGGGATCACCATCCCTCTTTGGTTTCTGGCTGAAGATAGGCAGGCAGTGACAGTGCAGATGTTTGTGGAGAAGTGTTTGCTCGATGGAGCTAGAAGAGATGTGCTAGTCCTGCAGAAGGAGCTGGCTAGTGTCTTTCCTGGGAGTTATAAAATCATAGAACCGATTTGGTTGGAAAAGACCTAGAAGATCATCAAGTTCAAGCATTTCCCCAGCACTGCCAGGGCACCAATAACCCAAGTCCCTCAGCACCACATCTCCATGGCTGGGAAACCCCTCCAAGGATGGGGACTCCACCCCTGCCCTGGGCAGCCTGGGCCAGGCCGGACAACCCTGGAGGGGGTGGAAGAAATTGTGGACCCCACCTGGCTCCAACCCCCTTTCAGAGCATTGTGGAGAGAGCGACGGTCTCCCCTGAGCCTCCTTTTCTCCAGGCTGTGTGTGATCTGGACACAAAGCGGCACAGACATGGTTCATTTCCCACCTTGCTCTTTAAGGTTAGGATGCTGTGACAGGCTGGAGCCCAGCTCAGATCTGTGATCCAGGTCCCCAGAAAGTGTGGAAGAAGCAGAAGGAGGTATCGGTGAAGCAATTTGCCTGTGAGGACAGAAGGAAGCAGCAGAAGGATGCCCAGGAGCAAGTTTCAACAGCTATCTCTGGAAATGGCTCTCATTTCCCTGGTCAACCTCATGAATCTGGCCAGCAAGAGGTCCAGACCTCTGCAAAAAAAAGCCTTGCTACCTCCATGAAAATTTACAGATGCTTTTTCACAACGCTAAAGAAGTGTCCTCATGAAGGCATCTCCTGCTGCAGGAAGCTTTTGAGCCAAAAAGGCCACTTGAGTGTTGAGCAGAAGCATCCCTGGCTGAATTGCCATCCCCAAAGCAAGAGGCTGAGCTGGGAATGGAAGAAGTTTGGGATGCTGAAGGTATGGTAGGGACATGGCTGTGTTTCTGTACTGCTGGGAAGTGAACGAAAGCCAGCTTGACTCAGGGAAACTTCACAGCTTGTTTTCCACAGAAAAATAAAAGTTTCTTTCCCTTCTCTCATCTCTCCCTGCTCCTGAGACGTTGCAGGAGCCCAGGTGAGCAGCATTTGTTTTCCCTGGTTCATTCACATCTCAGCTGACAGCCTTTGAAATGCCACCGGTTTGACAGGGAGTATTAGCCTTTCTCAGGTCTGCCATAGCCTTCAAGGTTATCACTTCATCTCACGGCTAATTAAGAGCGACCTGGTCCGTGCCATCACAGGCTGCTGCTGTCATTGATGGAGAAAAGCAATGATAAGGAATAAACTGGTGTTTAACCAGCCCGTGTAAGCTTCTCCAGGTTTCTAGTAGAGGATGGGGTGGGAAGGGCGCAATGCAGGATGACAGAAGGGTTGCGAAGCCGATGTTCACCAGCTGGAACATGGGGTGAAGATTCTCTGTCTGGGTGTGGGTCTCCACATCCCTTTCCAGTGGTTTGGCTCAACCAAATTTTTTAGCCATTCCCAGTCCTTCACTGTGTTCATTGTGTTTTGGGGTTTTTTTCAGTATCATTTGCAGTTTGGGGCCCGAGGAGAGAAGGCACCTCAGTGGCTGTCACGAGTCAAGTAGGGACAAGATCACGATTCCATCTTCTGTGTAGCATGAGGGAAGGCAGGTGGGGTGACACCTCCGCTTTGAGGGCAAAGGATGCTTTGTTACTAAAGAGATCAGCACACTGGATATCCTTGGAGTCCTAAATATACTCTTCAAAGGGAAGCTTTCATTCCTACCAGGTTGTCCACCAGCATGTCTCTCTCTGATTCCCTGACCCACCTCGGGCGGCACTGGCCCTGTTCCCCTGTGTGACAATAGGCTGCAAATCCAGGATGGTGATCAGGGACTCCTGCAGCTGGATGCTGTGGGCTTTGACCTGACCTGCTAAGCACAGGTTGCTGAAAAGCAACGTAAGGACTTTGAAGCTGAACACTGCCAGTCTCACCCACCAGCTCCTCACCTCTCCAGGCTGAAGGTCCCTCGCAAGCTTCTACACTTCTGAAAGAAAACTACAAGGAGCAAATTTAACAAAAAGAGAGAAAACCCTGTTCTACTGAGCTGTCTCAGAAACTTGAGTAACTCTGAAAGGTCAATATTTACTGCGTTTGGGTTTTGTTTGTTTGTTTGTTTGTTTCAGTCACAGGAGAGGCTGGTCTTTGGTTTGCTGACCTCTAGGGTCTTGAGCTACCAGAACATGAAGCTGCTACCAGTTGGCTGTGGCAGTCTGTCCCTGATCTGTTTGTCATTTGGCTCTTGCTGAATAATCCCCCAAGCTGCTGAATCTCCTGCCTAGAGAGCCAGCCACGAGCCTGACCTTGAGCGGCCTCAAGCTCTGGGAATACTGGATATGGTCTGGACATTGTGTCCCTTGAGACCTCCAGGCTTTTGGTGACCTGTCCCTGTGCTGGGAATCCAGGCAACACCAGTCAAAAGAAAAGGTGAGTTCACTGGGAAGGAATGATGCTCAGGCTCTCCCAGCATGCTGAGTTTCCTCTCCATTTCATGGACAGAAGAACAAGGTCCAACTGAAAGGATTTGGACCCTTGAGGGGCTCTCAAGACTGCTGTCCACAGTCCATTCTCTACAAAGCTTGCACTGAGATACAGCTTTGGTCTCCCCAGTCACTGGGTCTGTGCTGCACCATTCACCAGATGTCCAGGTCCATGTTCAAAGTGGAGAGTCACCACGTCTGAGGGACACTTCTAACCCTAGGGAATGATGAAAGGTGAGTTCCTGCTTTCCAAATAACCACTTTGGTGTGGTCCTGTCTGAACATCAATGAAAATAATAGCAGCCACGGCAAGAGCAAGTAGGAGTCTGTGTGTCCTAGTGAAAAACAAATATTAATTTAAAGAGAAAAATCTACTCAAGACAGACACAGCAAATTCACGATGTTGGCCACAGAGAACAAACCAAACGTGATGAAAGATTCCCCAGTACTCGACAGAGTTAAAATCTTCAGACAAGATTTTCAACCTTCTGATTTGTTGTGGTTTTTTTTTTTCTCACCTCCCTCTAACACAAATCAACCAATTATAAATATTATTAGCCAGATAAAAACTGCTGGCTCAGGCACAGCCTTCAGACACACTGATCCCAGGTCCGTGTCACTTCTGCCTGCTCCAGCTGCCACATAAACAAATGAGCTGACAGCTTCAGAATTAAAAACTCTCTGCCACCTCCTCTTTACTGGAAGCAGTGAAACCTTTTTTTTTGGAGAGATAGATTAAAAAAAAAGGTAATTATTGTTTTTTCACATCCCAGTGTAGCTCAGGTTCCAAAATTAGGAAACCACCTTGAAAACATGCAGAGCTGGGTAGCTTCAGAAGTGGGTTTAGAAACAAAGTGGATAAGTTTGGCAGCAAACACCTTCAGTAGTTAGGGAACTTTTCAGATTTGTAACATTTATTGCCCTAATTCCCAGAGGTTTAGTTTCCCAAAACTCTTAGGGGAGCATTTATAACATTAAGTAGACATTGAGCTTAGCTTAGCTTTTTTTAGCTTAGCTAAAGAGAAAGCCAGTCGAGGAGGAAGCAAGGACTAGTTTCCAGCAGCTCATCAGGCAACATCACACTTATTTTGGGAAGAGTCTGGAACTCCAAGCCAGCCATGATGGCATTGGAAGAAAGCAGAATGAGGGAAAAAATTGACTCAACTTAGTTGTTTTCACACAAAGTCCTTCCCAAGGATGAAGGGAACTGGATTAAGGGCCTGGCAGAGGAGGTTTTGAACACCAGTGGTTTCTTCACTCCCTCCACTCATCCTCATCCCACACCCTCTGTGCCCACACTGCCAGTGGCTGTTTCCCCAAACACCCCGTCCCACCTCCTTGAGGTGTCTTGGTGCCTCCCATACCCTGCCCTTCACCATCTACCCACTTACTCCTGCTCCTATCACTCCTGGTTTTAGCTTCTCTGTTGTAGACACCGAAGTAACAGCCTCTGCTGAGGGTGTCAGCTCCTATTCTTCTCCATGTGTTGCCATTTCCAACATCTCCCAGGGTCATGGAGGAAAACTCCTTGAACTGTACTTGTTTCTTGTGCTTGACACCTTTGAGATTAGCTGGAATAGCAGCTGAGGGAAAACAAAAGGAGAAGGGACTTTATGAGAATGGAAGAAAAGTCAAGAAACAGTAAATTATACTTTAAATGGGAAGCATCTGATGCAGAGGCAATGTAGGTGTAGATCATCAAATGTAGGTCACCTGGCAGGCAGAAGAGGCATTGCTGCCAAGCTGGCAACCTGAACCAAAAGCTGTGTGGAGCCATTTGTCCAGCAACAAGCCTAGACTAACAAGAAAGCAGTGATCACATCGGCTTAGATCTGAGTCTGACCCTGGGGATAAGCCTGGAGCTACTCAGTTCATTAAAACATTCCCCCTGGTTTCCTCCAGACTGGGTTTTACAGCCTGAGATGGATCCTGGAGAGCCTCTGACTGTAACCTACTTGCATTTCCCAAAGATTCTGCACTTTTTGATGGGAAACACTACTCCAAACAGGGAGATGAGATGGCGTTACAGGTTGTGACTGCCCCATTCCTGAAATTGTTTGAGACCAGATTGGATGGGGCTTGGAGCAACCTGGTCTAGTGGGAGGTGTCCCTGCCCATGGCAGGGGAGTTGGAACTGGAAGATCTTTAAGGTCCCTTCCAACACAAACCATTCTATGATTATATGATTCTATGTTCACACTTTGCTTTAGTCAAATTCAGAGCATTTCCTCAGCTTCCGCATATCCCACAGAATTGCTCTAGGGCCAGACCTGCATGTTTGGTTGCAGCAGATTCCAAACCTGAGAAGAGCAAGGCAACAGCAGCAGACAATGTACAGGAACGCCGTGACCATCTCCTGGGCTGAACTTAGAGAAATTCAAAGATCTGGCAGCAAAGTCAAACACCAGCCCTTCCTGGCAGCCTGTCCCGGCTGTTCGCATATTCAAAGCTCTTCTGCTCCAAGTTCATGGGATGAGAGCTGTGTCATTTTTCCCTGATGGCACCATCCAGCAATTCTCCAAACAAACAGAACTAGCAAGAGATCTGGAAAAAAAGTGAACTGTGCAGGGAAGAGTAGAAGGACTTGACTAATTGAAGATATTTTATTTGGAGGAGGGAATGTAATCTTGCATAACATGCACTCTCCAAGAGCCTTATTCAGGGGAAAATGTGTGTTTACATGGGGGTCAATATATCTTAAGTGTTTCTAGCCTGATGTTCTAGCTACAGATCCACCAGAGATCCTCCATTTAGTTCAGATGAAAGGGCCTGGGCTATATTATGGTGAGGAATTCAATGTGTTCATAAAATTTTGCTGTCTTTCATGAGCTGACAGCTCTCCTGTCTACACTCTGCTGTCCTCAGCTGTCCTTGGACAGTTCAAAGATGGACTGATGGATGATACCAAGGACAGGGAGACTGGGAAGACTTCTCTGCTTTCTAGCCCATCCAGGAGGATGAAGAGATGGACAGTCTCTGTTGACGGGGGCCTGTTCATGTTTTTGGCCCAGGAGGGGAAAGAAAGAACAACAAACTTCCATGTTCTCTCTCTCACTGCCCTATGGCTGGATCAGAGAGGCTGAAAAGGTATCACAGCCTCAAACGCCCTGGGTGGAAAGGACAGAAGTTTGACATCACCCTGTGAGCTGTGGGTTTGCCTGGGGTGATGCAGAGGAGTGGATGCCATAACTACAGGCGGCATCCAGGTATTCTCATCTGCGATTTGTCCATTGCCATCTTCTTCTTCCATGGGGAATGAACAGCTCACAGAGGAAAAATCCATGGTAAACAAGATGGCCAGGTACCTTGGCTAGGAGGCTAAGAATTCATGTTTTGCCCTAACAAAGACAAGTAGCACTGAGACCTGTCACCCTGATCTCCAAAAGGCGATAATGAAGCCAATGTAGTGTGAACACCTGTGGATACATCACGGGTAAATTCCACCCTTCTGTGATTCTCTGCTCACCAGAAGAAAAACTGCAAAACCTGTACGTCCTCTATGGCAATGGTCCATCAAGAGTGGAGTGCACAGCCTTGGAGTTCTCAAAAGTACTTCTGTGGGACAGGACAACAGGAAGAACTGTTGTACCACCAACTGTCAGCCAACACAAGAAGGTACTGGAGAAACTCTGAACCTCGCATTCTGGGGGTTTCAATCTTGATCACAAATTTAGGGACATTTCTGTTCCTGAGAATATTTGGGAGATGGATGTTGTTTGTCCTGTAGACAAAGGAATGGCGAGTTCTACTTCACAACCATCTCCTATAGTTTCAAAAGTCCTTCACCTCTCCTGGAGATGAAGACCATGTGAATGCAAAAGCCTTGAGTGGGCAATTCCTCACTGGTAGCTTCTGGGCTCATGGTTGGGTTTGTCTTCTCCTGTGGTAACCCAAAATCTCAGTGACGGGGCTGGGATAATGGACAGCACAGTTTCACCCCAGGAGCTACGAAGACTCTTATCACTGCTGAGACAGGCTGTCAGATTAGATTATTAGCTGATTACTGCTCTCTGGGAAATCATCACACTTGCATATTACTGTTTTATGCCTTCTTTCAAGTTCCTGATAAAATAATCTCCCTCATCCTCCCTACCTTCTCTAAAGACCTGGCCTTGCAGCTGTACAAGCAAATAACATCCCCTCCATTTATAACCATCAAAGGGAAAGCGAGAAGGGAGGGGGAAAACCCCCAAATCTCGATGCTAAGAGCATGCATTAAAACATTATTAAGTCTCTTGGATTTCATTTGCACAGCTGGAGCTGTCCCTGGTCTCTCTGGAGAACCGGTGATAGGAGTGGGCTGAAAGAAAGGATGCCCCTCCAACCTCTTACTGTTCTCTAAGTGTATCAGTACAACATCTTGGCAGGATAAATGTTTCCCTACATGACACATGATGGATTTCTTCTCCCTGCTTCAGATATACAAATAAATAAACCAAATGGATAATTGGTGGTGTACCTGGGGAGCTGACAATCCGCTCGCAGCATCTCCTGCAAGCAGCTGTAAGTGGAAAGTGAGGGGCATCCCTTGCTCCAGGGGTTGTTCTCATGTAACGTCTCAGCTGTTGGTGCCAGATGGAGATGGGTTTTACATCTCAAGACCTGTTCACCCCAGATCTAAAGCGTCCTGGGAAGGCAGGAAAAGATGTCCAACTTTACCTAAATATGTAGACAAAAAAGGGCCTCAATTTTGCCCCCTTGAAACCTGGGGTGGCTCCTGTGAAGTGACCCCCTGATTTGGGTTTGTCATTGCAAAATGAGGGGGGAAAGCCTGGAGATGGTGGAAGTGCTGATGAACTTGTTGCAGGGACATCCTGTGGTTGCACAGTGAAAGGTAAAAATATTTTATTGAAACATGGAGGTCTTAAAACAAGATCCCCTGGATCTCAGGATTTTCCTCATTGCTGGTTCACCAACCACATGTGGAGGTGGCACTGCTGTGGTGACAGTGGAATGTTTGGGGGAATGAGACCACCTTACAGACATATCTACCGCTTCAGGTAAGAGCTGGTGTTCAGTAAAAAAACATAGAGGAAGTCAGACCTCTGTGCCCTCTGCTAGCTTTGCAGTGGTGGAGAAAGCCATGACCATGTCCTCATGGACATAACTTCAATCTTCCTGGTGATTTGTGCAAACAGCAATGTACGGCCTTTTCATCACAAACTCCGCCTTATCTTATCCAGTTTTTTCCTTTTCTATGCTGTTTTTTCCTCTGGAGCTTAGCACTTATTTTTGGCTGCCACAGGGCTCTGCTGTCGCTGTGACCTGCTGTCTCTGCCCTCTGGTTTTGGCTGATACTTTCCACACAAGCCCATTCAGTCCTGCACCTCTTGCCTGGATGGACCCTCCAAAGTTGACTGATGACCATGGTGAGCTGATGAAAAGCAGCTCTGCTCTGTCACCTGAACACTCATTGCAGCTGCAGGTTGTCAAGAAGTTTGCATTGAGAAGGAGTCTTTGATGCACTACACCAAGTGGGACTGCACAAGGGTGAAAGGATCAAGAGGAACTGTTCATCCTAAACCCTGTAGCCTCTGTATCAGACTCAAACATTGAGCTGGACATGGGAAGGTGAAGGTAGCTCCAGATCCTGCCTGGTCAGCTGCACATCAAAAGGGCCAATTTAGTAGCTCAGGTCTGACAAAGTCACCTCCCTGGGAATCCCAGCTCTGAAGACAGATGGTGGCATTTTGGAAGGTGGCCAGTGATTTGTACTGAGCAGAAATGGACCCCTAGATAACTGCATGCTATGCCATGAGTCTCAGTGTCCCACATCTCTGAGTCTGTGGGAAAAGGTTGAAGCTTTGGGTTCATCACATAATGCTGCAGTGTTTAGTCCTAATGCTGTGGCATTTAGTGGTAACACTAAACGATGTGAATCATGGTGCCAGGATAGAAGTTCAAGGTAGATTTTGGAGCACAGCAAGAGACTGATGACCCCTCACTGGAAAGTTTTCTTCTTCATGGCTGTGCTGGCGGCATCAGGTAAGAGGTGATGTGATTGTGCTGTCTTCAAGGAACAGCAGGAGGCACAGGGCAATGTTGGTCCTCCAGATGCAGGATGGGTTTGTGGATGGGCAGGTCTGTGGACACTGAAATTGTGAGGGCGCAGTTGCTATAGCAGATCTTCAGGGATATGGTGCCACCTCATCAAGCTCCAGGAGAACCTCTTGGGTTTCCATGCTCTGCGCAGTGGATCCCCAGCAGCAAAGAAGCACATACCCATCTGCCATCTCCTTGGACCTGTGGCTAATGTGCAGGGAATAAAAACACCATGTGTGTCTGTCACCCCTGGGGAAACCCTGAGGACAGGCCTAGCAGCCACTCAGCCATCCCCACATGTCACCTCTTTGATTAAAGGGAAAGAGAGGGGGGAGGATGGAGGGAAAGCCTGTGGAGGAAATCAAATCAAAATTCACGACAGCTCTGCCTTTTAATTTGATGATTTCAGGGACTTTCATAAATTTACATATTTAATTAAATGCCACAAGCAAATGATTTTTCCATTAGGCATTGTGTTCCTTATTACACTTCACAAGGCACAAGTTCTCCTTTCCTTGCGTGCAAGGCCAGATAATGTTCCCCTGACATTCAGGAAACCAGCAGGAGCATGTTTCCAGGGTTTTTAATGCCCTATGTTCTTTCTCTCTCCTCCACCCCTTCTTCTTTTCTGAACAAGTTTGAAAACAATGAAGAGGGAAGTTTCCAAAGGGATTGTCTCCCATCTGCCCTTCCTCTCTGCCAAAGGTGTCTTTGAAAGCATGAATTCAAAAAGAAGGAAGAAAAGGAAGAAAGAGGAAACTGAGCACGCTACAAGAAAGAAAAAATGGAGATAAAACAAATAAATAAAGCCAAAGGGAGGGAATAAAAAAGACAAGTGACCTGTAGCCTTCTGAGCAGGTTTAAGAGCTCAGAGTTTGCTTCCTGAAGGTCTCTCCTGGCAAAGAAGATCCCAGGAAGAATCCCCCTTCCTTCATACTTCATTTGTCCCCCTTTCAAGGAAAATTAGCTGGCAAGCTCCAAGTACGGGGCTGCAGGGTGGAAATAAAGGTCACTGAGATGGAAGGCCCTTCAGTGTTCTTCCACTTGTCTCTTACTTTTGCTGGTGCTCCCATCGTTTCTCAGCTTTGACTTTGTGGTTTGTTCACAGATGAACTGAATTTGCTGCATTGACGTTCTTTGGGACAGTTGTGTTTGACTTATCTTCTCCTTAAGAGCCTGGAAAGAAAAAACGTCCTTGTTACCTTCCATCACTTAGTCCCACGGAGCCCATTGTAACAACCCATAGTGAGGCATTACATCAAAGATATTCTAACACAGCAGTTTTCAGTGTCTAAACAGTTCAGCACTGTTGCTTCCTATGGGCTGAAGGCGTCCAGGGAAGAACAATGCACAAGAACAAAGAAAAGCAACATGGTAAAGAAAACCCATCTCAGAAAGTTCACAACCACCCTCTTCTTAAAGCTCTCCCTTAAGCACATGCTACAGGGACCTTCAGGGACAGTCTTTCCACTGTTTTTTAGCCAGAACAGGATATTTTTAGTTGAAAGAGACTTACAATGTTCATCTAGTCCAATGGCCTGACCATTTCAGGGCTGCCCAGATGTCAAAGCCTGATGTTAAGGGCATTGTCCCAATGCCTCTTAAATGCTGATGGACTTGAGGCACCTCTCAGGAAGCTCATTCCAGTGTTTGACCAAGGACAATGCCTAAATCGAGTCCAGCTGTTGTTCTTACAAGTGAACTCTTCTATCTCAAGGAACAGATGATGTCCCGTGCGTGTTTAAAAAAAAAAATAGACCAAACCCCAAAATACCAAACCCCCACCGTATTCTGGCAAAAAAAGTTGTGGGAAGGTTCTATGCAGGTGATATCCTCGTGCAGGAGTAATTGGCTCTCTCTCTTAAGTAAAAGATTCTTCACATCTGCTGATAAAAGTCGCTTGAGAAAAATAAAGCTAAAACCTCATGTCTGGGGATTGCCAGCGGGCCTGGCACCTCTCTCACGAATGGTGACCTTGAGCTATTTCAGCCATGCCCGTGAGATATCAGAGAGTCCCGAAACAGAGCAGAAAAACAAGATAAAAGGGAGTCAGAAGCTCGCAAGGTCCTATAGTAAATCATGCCAAACACCTAAGGCTGGATATCCAATGAACATGTAATGCGTGTATGAGAAAAGATATATAAGAAACAACAGGTGTTAATAAAGATGCTTGGGCTTTTGGCTTTTTGCCTTTTGCGCTGGAGTGTGTGTGTGTGTGTTTTACAACCATCTTGACAACAGTCTCCCAACGTGAGGCGACACTCGTGTAATCCTTGTGGTAGCTGGTGTTGCTTAAGAGATGCTGTACCCTTTTCTATCACAAAGAAAATGAGCCATTCAGCCTTTATTCTCAGGCAAGGGCCACAAAGCCCCACTTATCTCCTCAGCGATGCTTGGATGCCTTCACCCTTCTGCAAGGACTGGGTCCTCGAATGTTAGTAAGCAAATGTTTACTGAAAAAAACCAACAGCTACGGCTGTGGAAGGATATTTATAAGTTGTTTTGCTCCTAATGTTGCTGGAGAGAGAGGGAGGGAGATACATAGTAAATTGGTTCTTAGGATGCATATGACACTACAGGGAGCCGGGTATAATAACGCAGTGTGATCATAAAAACTCTTGTCTCGTTCTCATAAAGGAATTTGACCCTCTCTGGAATTTGTCATCAGGGATTATGGAAGATTTTTATTATTTTTTTTAATGCTTGCAGCCAGTGACGGTCTTTCAGCTGCAGTCAGAGCTGGACAAAGCTTATTTGGAGCTGCTCTCAGCCCAGCTCAGTGCAGGGGGGGACAAGGATATGTCACATTTTGCTTTTGCTCACTTTCCGCTTCCTCCAAAGAGTCTTATTTCCCTGCCAGACTTGCGGGAGGGGAGCCAAAGAACTTTCCAAGGGTCTGCAGCAGCTTCATGAGACCAGAAATAAGACGTCTTTAAAACTGAAAGGAAACATGAGGCATCTGGTTCCTACTGCTTCCTGAGGTCAGACAGCAAAGGTCTGGCTGGACGGTTACACCGTAAATTATGTTTTACTACAGTGCCACCTACTTGGCTGCAGCACGTCCATCCATGGTTGAGATTAGGTCAGCTGCTGGATCTCAGCTGACAGGTGGCAGGTCCTGCCTCAAGGGTCACAACTTATTAAAATGTAATTTGAATGCCATGATATTGCAGCTGTAACGTTTTCAGGAACTGAGCTGACCTCTCCCACTATGAAGTGACATAATAACACACCAGCCATCATGGAAAACTGGATGCAGGGATGAACTTCTGCTTCCTGTGGCACCACATGTGCCTGCTGGTGGTGGAGCACACACACACTCCAGTTCAGGAAACCCTTGGAGGGCTGGGTAGAGCTGTAACCAAGCTCTTTCATCAGTGAATGGCTGGAGAAAGTTGACCATCCAGTTGGGAAAGCAAAAAGGCCAGTATGATGATATAGGTATGCAACCCAAACCAGTTTAACTCTTCAGCACTGGGGGCAAACCACTGCTAAAAATGAAGGCTGAGGAAGCTCTTAGGTGCTCAGAGGCAGGTCATCAAAGAGGTGTTCCATACCTGTTACATATGCCAGATAGCATTTTTATTCAGTGACTTTGGATCATAGGAGGTGGTTGGACTAAGCCACACAATCACCCCAGGAGGACACATACAGAATTTGGTGGCCCAGTCCATTTTACTGATTTGTTTGTTTTCTAAGTCCATCTCCTGAACTTCCTTCCCACTGAGCAACAAGACCAGATGGTCAAGGGCACATGACTGCTGTTGGGGCTCTGGACAGGACAGTGCTTGAGTTTAAAGCTCCAGTGTGGAGCAACAATAAGCCCAAGCTATCCTACAGGTACCCAGTCAGAAAGGAGAAGAGAGAAAACATGAAATGTCTCTTGAAATGCCCTCTGTCAGGCAAGATCATGGTTAATGAGTCTTTAATTCTGCAGGAAGGGCAAGATAGAATAAGGAGAAAGCACAACCCAAGCACCAAGGAACATCCAGACAACATGGCACAAGCAGGCAGGAGCAGAGATGATCAAGTAAGGAGTGCAACACGGTAAGTTACAAGGTGCAACACAAAAGCACCTTGAGATGTCCACAACTTATTGTGTCCAGTGCTGTGGTTTAAATACCTCCATACCTCCTATGTGAGCCCTCAAGATCCTTCTCTGTGGGGCTGATCAAGAGAAAACGTGACCTGCTGCAGAGCCAAGTCATGGGCTGCTCGACCGTGGGTCCTTTTCGGGGTCCAGGTGATGGAGATACCAACCCAGAGTTCAGCTAATTTTCCATCATTACTGTTTCTCCCCATTCATCTCAAACCTCTCTCCCAGAAACACCCCTGATCTATCCAACGCAGAGGAGAGCAGATGAGTGATTTCACTCCAGAGCTGTTCTCTGGAATTGAGTCTGTGCCATCTGCTGTGGCATATGCTGTTCACACAATATGTTGGTTGCAGTGATGAGCAGGCAAAATTGGATCCGCGAGTAGACGAGCTCCATTAATGAAACGTCACCAGGATCCTTTAGATCCTGCCGAGCTGTGAATATGTCTGGCTCTGGGGAGGCTTTAGAAGAGATGCCAAAAAAACCCAACAACCTGCATTTCTGGAGGGTTATCAGGACTGTGCCTCAGATCATGTCAAAGGAGGGGGATATTTAAGAAAATAGACCAGGAACGCAGCACATCACACACAGAGGTAATAGAAAGATGGTGTTCAGCTAAAAGTCTCACTTTGGTAATGACTGCAATTAGAACAGAGTTTCCATTAAAAGAAAAACAATTCTGTTGTGTATATAGGCAGAGAAGAGTAAATACCCATTACTTTATCTACTTTATCTTTCTGTATGGATGTGAACAATCAAAGGCTCCTGCTTGCTGGCAAAAGAACTCGTTTACCTGATCAGGGTGGGAGGCTGTAGGAGAGAGCTACTCGTGCCTCCTTGAAGGGAAGTCCCCAACCCTACTCTGCAGCTCTGCTCTACTGTCTCCTCCCTCTAGCCAGCATCTCACCTCCTGTCACCAGGTCCATCAAACCTTCAAGGTGCTCTCTGGCCCTTTTATAGGAAAAGTCTCTGTGGCCACAGCTGTTTCATCTTCTCCTTGCAGGAAAGAGTCGAATACATGGAAGATCTTGGACGCAGAAGGGTGGTGTGTTGTGGGTAGGGCTGGTTGCAAGAATCATAGAATCACAGAATGGTTTGAGTTGGAAGTGACCTAAAAAGGTCATGTAGTCCAATCCCTGCAGTGAGAAGGGACATCTGTAAACACAGCAGGTTACTCAGAGCCCTGGCCAACCTCTCCAGGAATGGTTCCAGGCATGGAGCAGCAACGACTTCTCAGGGCAACCTGAGACAGGGTCTCACCACTCTCACAGTGAATTTCTTCCTTCACCCCAGTCTAAATCTCCCTCTTTTAGTTTCAAACCATCATACCTTGTCCTGTCCCAACAGGTTCTACTGAGAAGTCTGTCCCCATCTTTCTGACAGGCCCTGCTCAGAAGTCTGTCCCCATCTTTCTGACAGGCCCTTTGAAGCCCTGAAAGGCCCCCAGAGGTCTCCCCAGAGCCTTCTCCTCTCCAGGCTGAACAAGCCCAACTCTCGCAGACTGGCCTCCCAGCAGAGGGTTCCAGCCCTCCCAGCATTGCTGGGGCTCCTCTGGCCCCGCTCCAACAGGTCCCTGCCTCTCCTGTGCTGAGGACTCCAGAGCTGGACCCAGCGCTGCAGGGGTGGGTCTCCCCAGAGTCCTGGGAGCAGAGGGGCAGGATCCCACCTCCTCGAGGTTAAGTGAAGTTGCAGTCCTCTGCGCTACACACTCCTGTGAGAACATGAGAACAGACAACATGAGCTCAGAAAGATTTCGTGGAATGACGGGAGGCAGAGATGTGTTTGGGGATGGTGAAGGGAATAAAACACATTGAAACCCATTGTCCCTATGGGGTTCCTGGTTAACAGGGAGAAGCTTGTCTCCCATACTATACAACAATGGAAAATGAGCAGCAAATCCACCCATTGACAGTGTATCCAGCTGGGCCGGCTCTTTCTCAAAGCCTTCCTATCGATATGTTGAGGAGAGGCCACTAGCACATGAAATAATATTTGGTCAAATAGTTTATTATGCTGGGAAATGCAGATTTGGCTTGAGTGAAACTCTCAGTGAATTAATTTTCCAGTCATTTGGTCAAAAGCCACTTACAGGATTTCTTTTTTTTTTTTTTTTTTTTTTTTGAGGGGAAGGTGTTGCTTTTTAAGATCATTCTGCTTTAGAACAACCACAGCAATTCAATTTTAATAATTCTGTCACATGGAATGTTTGGATTTTTTGTTTTCCATTTCAAAATTTATGAAAAAGCAGTATTTGCAAGTAAAATATTGGGTGGGGGAAGCAACAAACCTAAAGGTTTGAGACAGGAAAAAAAAGTAATATCCTATCACTGTGCATCTGGAAATGATTATTTTTCTCTGAGTTGAGGGGAGAGGCAAAGGGTAATGTTGCTTTTTAAATTTTTGTTCTATTCTTTGAGTTTTACTCTAGGTGGACCCAAACTGGATTTAAACAAGTTATTGCTGCAATTCTCCCAATTAAAATGAAACAGCTTATTTCCCACAGCTGAGAAAGGACTGCAAAACAGAATCACAAGGACTTAGGAGGAGCAGGAGCTTTTCTTATGAAAATGCAAAGGTTGCCAGCCTGAAAGCTCATTGCTGATTTGCTTTGGGCATGGGATTTTTTGGGGTTTTTTGGGGGGGTTATATTTGAAGTTTTATTTTTTTTTCCTTTTGACTGATGCTCCACTCTGCAAGGAGGGTGCATTTCACCTATGGGGCTCCTTAGAGAGTTGCTCCATGATCTGTGGGTGTGACCTCTACCTTTCGGGTGCCCAGAGCTGCCTCTGTCCGTGGTTGAAGGAAGATCTCTGCTTCCTGGTGATGGAGACACATCCAGTCTCATGGTGAGACATGAAAGCACCTTCCAGGTCATTAATTTACTCATTCAAACCCCTGTTAACATATTTGATATGTGCTTATCATGTCATGCACAACATGGTTTGTCTAGAGAGACCTATGAGAGAAGGTGGGGGGAATGGGGATGATGAAGAACATTATCTTATTGTGCAACGTCTTGCACCTGTGTCAGGGCAACCCTTGATATTAATGCAGACTGAAGGATGAAGGGATGAAGAGAGTCCTGCGGAGGAGGACTTGGAAGTGCTGGGGGTGAGAAGCTGGAGCTGAGCTGGCCCTGTGCTCTTGCAGCCCAGCACCCACTGGCCCGCTGGGCTCTGCATCCCCAGCAGCGTGGGAAGCAGGGCCAGGGGGGCAATTCTGCCCCTCTGCTCCCAGGGCTCTGAGGACACCTCCCCTGCAGTGCTGGGTCCAGCTCTGGAGTCCTTAACACTGGAAAGACAGGGAGCTGTTGGAGCGGGGCCAAAGGAGCCCCAGTAATGCTGGGAGGGCTGGAACCCTCTGCTGGGAGGCCAGGCTGCGAGAGTTGGATTTGTGCAGCCTAGAGAGGAGAAGGCTCTGGGGAGACCTTCTGGGGGCCTTTCAGGGCTTCAAAGGGCCTGTCAGAAAGATGGGGATGGACTTTTGAGCAGGGCCTGTCAGAAAGATGGGGACAGACTTCTCAGTAGAGCCTGTTGGGACAGGACAAGGTATGATGGTTTGAAACTAAAAGAGGGAGATTTAGACTGGGGTGAAGGAAGAAATTCACTGTGAGAGTGGTGAGACCCTGTCTCAGGTTGCCCTGAGAAGTCGTTGCTGCTCCATGCCTGGAACCATTCCTGGAGAGGTTGGCCAGGGCTCTGAGCAACCTGCTGGAGTTGCAGATGTCCCTGCTCAGTGCAGGGGAGTTGTAACCTTCCAACCCAAACCATTCTGTGATTCTGTGATTCTAAGCACTGGAAATGGAAGACTGTGGGGCTACACCTGTCCTGGAAGAATAAATAGTTAAAGCAGAAGAGGGAGTCTGCTGCTGAAGGCGATTAGGGAAACGATGCCATTGTGGGAAGTGCCTGTCACTTTTCATTTGCAAACTCTTCCCTGCGGGAATCGCTTTCACACCGTACACAAGAGCACCAGGGAGCATATTCCTCTTTCATTTTGGAGAGAAACTTAGATCATCGATATTGTTTGCTAAGGCTCTGTCCAGAGAGAGGAAAGAGCTTTGAAATGTTGGGCTAGGATCCTGCAGTGAAGCAAAGGGGGAAACATGTTCTGCTGAGTTTAGAAGGGAAAAAGAAAATTGACAGATTAAAATGAAAAAAAAAAAAAGGAGATTCAGACTCCTGCATTAGTCTGAGGAACAGAAGACAGAGACAGTCTCTCACTCTGATTTTCTGTGTAGCCCAAAGCATCAGAGGTGCCTCTGTCCCCCCTTCCTGCCATAGCAAAACAGCACAGCTCCCATGAAAATGGCGCTGCAGCCTCTGCTTGGGTTCACACAGGTTTTGTGGCACCTTGAGGGCACTGTACACTCATTACAGCATTAGTTTGGTGGTGGTGGGGAGGTAAGGAGCATCTCTTTACAGGGTACAGCTGTGAAGCCAGTCAACTTTTCTTACATGAGTCACCCTGACAGACTCCCTCCATTTACTTTCTCTAGGGCCACTGCTGGTAGATTTAGAGTCAGCCAGACCCTGTATGATGAGACCTTTACAATGTCCCAGAAAAGAGGCCATGGCACCACACCCATGGTGGAAAAGAGGAATGGGGTCTATTTTTGCTGGAAACACTGCACCCTCAAAGTGATTCACAAGATTTAACAGTGACCCCTGTGTCCACAGGAGCAAGTCTAAGCCAGAGCCTTTCTGCACACCCCAACTCTTGGCAGCAACTCTAAACAGGGAGTGTTATCCCTGCCAGAAGCAGACTCTGTGAAAATCTCCCGCTAACTTCAGAAAGCGCAGTGAGTTAGAAGAAACAGAGCTGAAAAGTAAAATCACCGAACAGAATTCGTTCTGTTCTAACTCAAACCAGGAGAGTGGCCCCACCTTAGAGCACAGGGCTCCCTTTCAGGACAAACCACATGCGAACTGGAATGAGGCACCTGACAGTTATTTCAACCTGGAGCCAGAAAGCAGAAGTGGCAGGGACACATCCACTCTCAGACGACCTCCATGCAAGACCTGCTCACAGAGATACCTGGAACACGGGTGGACACACACCCTACAACTTCTGGCATAGGATATGAGTCTCATGCTCTGGAACAGAACCTACGAGACCTTGATTTATGTGTAAGAAGAGGAAACCTGTGGCACAGTGGGGGTTTAAACACAGATATTCCCAAACTCCAACTAAGGAGAGAGGTGAAAATTCCCCTTTGTCTTCATCCCCTACAAGGCTGTTCTCTCCAGCCGTTTTCCCCTTTCCTATCTTGTTAATGTTCAGCAGTGAGAATCCCTCCCCACAGGCAGTCATGCAGTGTTAATTTTGACTGATAGCTGCCTTCCAGCCCCAGGAAAAACAGCTGCTGAGTGTGTGAACTCGGTGCCATCCTTCTGCTGCTCCAGGGCTGGAAAGTGTTCATTCCTCTATTCAAAGCAGGGAGGTGCTGGGAAAAGGCTGTGCTTGCTTCCCCTTGCACACTTCTCCAAGAGGCAAGGACTCCTCCCTGTGCCACCCCTGCTCTTGGAAGAATTCAGGTGCAAGAGAAGAGAGGGATCATCCCTTTGGCCTTGTTTTTCCCACTGTGGTCCCTGATGACCTTTGTGCCACCAAACTGGCAGAGAGGTAGAAGGAGGGTGGGAAATTTTCTTGGAAAAAAAAATGGGAAATCTCCTGCCCTGGGAGACTAGAGGACCACCCTCTCCAGTTCACAAACAGATTAAGTAAAATGCTGAGAGGCCAGCGACCAGATTGTCAAGAGGAATTGCATTCCTCATCACCACTGGCAGCCTGCATCTGTCTTGGCCAAGGTCCCCCAAGAAGCTGGGACTTGAGCATCCATCTCCCGAATTCATAGGCAGATGCCCAGACACTGATCATCCTCCCTGGTGTGGAAGCTCTTTCCAGAAGTGCTTTTGATGTCTGGAGACCATGTCCTCTACCATGCTAGTAATTAGTTGCGACAACTGCTTTCCCTGCAAGAGTAAAATGAGGATGTGTGAGTGGCTCTGTGATCACAGCAGCACAGCTCTCTGCTGTCAAGGCGTGGAAAAGCGTGATGCCTCCAGGCTCTGAAGGCAGTAAAGAGCCACCTTTCCTTCATACTAATTTTATTAGTAATTTTTTTTGTGGGGAGGAGATAGCTCATTCTATCTGCTTCTCTTCACTGTCCTGGGACGGGTGAAATAAAGTTATGCTATCACAGTGAGAGCTGTACAACAAGACAATGAGTTGCTGTTTTGAAATTAAGAATCCCACAGAGGGTTTGGGGTTGGGTATTTTGGGAGGTTTTGTGTGTTTGTTTTTTTCCTCATTTTTTATGCTAATATTTTGTTGTTGCTAGTTTTCTTTTTTTTCTTCATGGAATAACACCACTGGAGGAAACAGAGCGGTTCTTCTCTATGTACTCTTCGCTCACAACCATCTTTTTTCCACAAAGGAGGAAACCGACATGTGTGCTCCTTCTAGGGAGACTGTTAAAGTGCTTACAGCTGATGGCTAGGTGTGACACAATTAATAAGGCAGATTCGTTAGCTGGAGTGGCGGGTAGGTTGTTCAGTCTGGAATCCTGACCCTTTCCCAGGCATAAACATCCCCACGAATATACACCCTGCAGGGAATGAAACTAAAGAGACATGAACTCTTCCTCTAACACTCATCTTCTGAGTGGCCTTCATGAGGGACACCAAGGTTTCTGGAGGCAATTTCAGATTCCTAACCCAATGAGTCCCAAGTCCAATTAGTCCCAGTGGTTGTTCTGATGTGTGGGAGCAACCCTGGTGCACGTCAGGAGGCACAAGAGAGCTTGTGCCTTTCAAGGTCTTTCTCTCAGTGAGGATTCATGAGGATCTCCCGTTCTGGGCTGGTTTCTGGCATTTCTGTGTCATCCAGTCTCAAGACATTTAGGGTTCCTGGGTCAAATGACCAGCTGGATACCAAGTAAACCCCCAAGTCCTTTGCCTGGGGATAGGGAACAACACTGAAGCTCCTGAATATGGGATTTGGAGTTGTGGCACACAATAAGAAATGTTCCTCAGGTGAAGTCTACAGAGTCTCCACCTTCTCCAGAAGACTTCTGACACACTTGTGCAGAGCCAAACATCTAATCTGTGCATTTACGTAACTCCAATATGCATGTGTGTATTAACCCCTTAAATAAGAAGCCACTTGGGGCTGTAATTTCCTGTTGGGTAGAGAAACCTAGGTTAATTTTTTATTTCCAAAGCAAAATTCCCAAGACCACACTATAGGTGGCAAAACCACAAGCAAGCTCTCCAGGGACAATCAAAGTCTGTAATTCTTCTGTTTTCTTTTCTCCTTGCAAAGGACCGAAGCAAGTGTTAAATACAGGGTACATATATGGGGAGAATGAGAAGACAACCACCTTCACTATCTGCCTCAGCCCATCCTCTAACCTCATCTCCCCACATCCTACCTCTTTCTACCAACTTTCTCCTTGCCTCATCCTAGCCCTCGTTTGTTTTGTTATTTTTTTTTTTTCCATGAGTTATGAGATTTTGGATCATTATCCAGCCTCCAAAGCAACAGTGGCCAGGACTCTGCAGCCATCAAAACTGCTTAAAACACATCATCTCTGCTCCTCCCTCGACACTGCTACAGGGCTATATTGTCTATAAAGAAAGCAAAGCACCGGGTGTTCCTCCCTCACAACTCATTTTTGCAGTCCACAGTAAGCTCCATAATCCTCCCTTTGTGGATGGCAAAATGCTAATCTCACTAAATTGCATGTCCCTGCTCTATCACGACTGCAGGCTGAAAATCAAAGCTTGTTTGACATAAATGGCATCAACTGGCACCGGTATAACCTCCCCGCTACAGAGACCAGCTGTAAAGCTGGTGTCAGAAGGAATATCTCTCCAAGTATTATCAGCTGATTTAAATACTAATGAGCCAATAACCACATCTGAGCAGAATAATGGGCCTTATAATAGAAGCCATAAAAACCTGAGGTACCTGTGATATTCACTGAAATGTTTCCAGTCTCCTTTCCAGTCAGGTATTAACCCTGTTAGTAGCTCTTAAAGAAAGAAGAAGGGGAAGGAAGGATGTCCAACCACACTCAGACATGGCTGTAGAAAGATGCTTAAAGGCACCGACCCTGGAAGGAGCTGTGGACAGGTTTATTCTGTGCTGTGGTCAGATGTGAGAAGCCTTCTGGGCATGGGTCTCACTCTATTCGTGAGTCAATGGCAAACATTTCCATGCTGGAGGTTTGTCCCCTGACTTGTAGGCCAGTGTAGACATTCAGAAGATGTTTTGAAGGAAGATGAGGCATTGGAGAAGGATGGGGTGGTTAGGAGTCACTAGATACCCTCTACTGCATGAAACCCTATGGGCCAAGCCCTTGGTTTCCATGTCTGAAGGAGATACTTGGACGCTCACTTTAATCTCTCACATTAGTTCCTGGGGAATTCATCTATGCAGAATAGCTCAAGTGCCTGAAATTTAGAGGCTTTAATAAACACTCCTCTGAGTCCAAAGGAACATGTTCGTGTTTATGAACCTCTGGATCAATCCATGACACAACATCAGCTCTGAGTGCTGTCTAGTGTTGATGGCCACTAATCTGTCTTCAGACTGCTATGGTTTCATCTTTATCTACTGGTTTTATTATTATTGCTGTTATTATTATTATTACTGTTTTAATTTTCTTTCTTGGACTTACGAAATTTGGCTGCAAGCAGGGGATTGGAAATGAGAAAATCCACTTCTGGGTTACATCAGAGAGTCAGTACAGCAAGAGAATTGGAAATGAAGAGCAGCAATAAAATGAATTATTAAAAAAAAAAAAGTTCCTATCCCCATGTTCCTTGGTCAATTAGTAAGACTGTAAGTTATTACAAAGGCAGAAGAGAATTAAAAAGTGACACCAAATGAGGGATAGGAATTAATTGGAGAGGAATTTTAATAATGGTAAGTAAGTGAGATGTGAGGGAAAGAAGATCAAGAGATGGGAAGGGGCACATCTGCTTCCCCATCCTTACCGAGGTGTCAGAAGGACATGGCTTATTGTCAAAGAGACGTTCAGGAGGACAAAAGTGACCTTGTGCAGGAGATGCTGGTTTTGAGCTACAGGCAGCTGGTTGCAATATCTGCCCCATCACTGAGTAAATCTCCGAATTTCTACATGATTCATTCCTCAGGGTCATGCTAAGTTCATTAGCATTTCTGAGAGACTTGGGCTCACCATTTACCTACAGAAGAGTCCCAAAACCTCAACCAGATTTGTCTGTGTCACAGTAGATGCTGAGGGGAGAAGAGGGAAGAACTGATTTCCCAAAGGTTTCTCAGCAGAAAAAAGGATGAAGGGAGCTTGGAACAGGCCCTAGGATTAGACCTGCTGTATTTATTTCTGTCTGAATTATGGGAGATGTTCAGGCTTTTAAATCTGCTGAGAAGAGCTGGATCATGGTTAAGCCAAGCCTGTGATGTGGAGGAAGACACACAGGGTTTCCTTGCTGAGTGGGCACTGGTGATGCTACAGGAACTTAGGATCTGGGCAGGAGAGCCGAGGCTTTTTCATTGGAGGGTCTCAGAATTGACACCCAAAACTAACACCCAACCGAGTTTGCAGTGGCCCTGAAACTGAGCTGGGAACAGCTGGTTAGTTCTTATGTCTCTGGGATGAAGAACTTTCTGGCATGCACAAAAGCTTCAGGATGTCTTTATACACCTGAAGGTACCCTCCTATGAGAGTTCTGGTGGTGGGGACTTGGATTTATCAATGGAGAGAGGCAGAGAAGGCTGTTCTCCCCTCAAGGAGTGATGTCTCAGCCCTCTGTTCCCCGTTGGGTGCGAGTCACCATCTTGCTTACATTAATAATGTGCTTTTGGGGCTTCTCTGTGGCTTGGAAATCTGTTTTGTCATTTCTGGCTGGCTCTGAGGTGCCCTGGGAACAAGACTGGGAGGGAAGGGTAAGAGATAGTTCACTTTCTGAGGAACAGATCCGACTCTGCCTGAAGTCAGCTGTTTCTGTTGCACAGAGAACCAGCAGCAAAGCATAGTCTACCTGTTTTCAAAGGATTTTTAGCCTTGGTAACAGTGCAACCCAGTTTCCTGCTTCCCAGAAAAAACTGGGAATTGCTGCCTACACCATGTGGGGAGGATCACTGTTGTTACAGTTTTATTTTCAATGACACAAATGTTCTTTAATCAGAGGTATCTTCCATATATCAGTTAAAGCTTTCCAAGACCAAACAGCCTGGGCTGGGTACCCACTATGCCAAAATTTTCAGGTGAAACTGTTCCACTTTGGCAATGTCCGTAGCCACTGAAAACAGAAGCTTGGAAGAATGACTTCCAGGAAAGTTTCATTCTGCCAGGGTTTTATTGCTGTTCACAGCTGAACTGACCCACGGCTGGTCTGTGGGACAGCAGAGATGACCCACAGGGAACATATATGGATGCTGAACTTGGAGGACATGGAGTAATGGGGTAGACACAGACAAATCAGAGCATCATCAGGGCTGAGGTAGCGAGATAGGCTTTGAAGGATGCACAGATACCTCTGCCTAAAAGCAGCAGTGAATTAGCTAATTTTTGGGCCAAAACTAGAGACCATGCCCAGGAAAACATGTTTTCCCCAGTAGATGCTTATGTAGCCAGTGTCTAGATGGAGAAGGAGGTGCATTACGATTGTGGCAGATAACTCCGTGCCTCACCAAAGAGACGTGCTGTTATCAGGGATTTCAGGAGCAGAGAGTGTCTTGGGCCCCATGGATTGTGCTTATCACAGAATAACATGCTGTTAAACTGTAATTCACTGTGGGAAGTTTTTATTTAAGCTGGTTTAAGTAAAGAACTGATAAGTTGATAGAAGGAGCCCAGCTCACTTGTGGTGACCTTTAAAAAGAATATGACAGGGTTTCGCTGTCAAAGTTGTTTTGGCTGGCCGTGAGCCACAGGCATGTAGTTGCTATCAAATTTAAAAGCTGATTGCTGAAATCCTTGAGAGATCTGTTTCTTTCAATATAGAGGAGCTGAGGGAGCTTATTTGTTCTCTGGGAACCCCAGGAAATTGCATGTGGCTCTCATGCTGAAGATTGTCCATTTGCTGGTGGAGGTTGGGTGCCTTGTTCTGGACATTTTTCCTTTCCATTCGAATGTGGTGCCCATGGATGCCAACACACCATGGGAACAGCTCAGCTGGGGAGCTCAGCCGGTCACAGAGTCCAGTCCATGCTGAAGCAACATCTACCAGAGAGCACCCATCTGCCTACAAAACCAACTGGGCTGCACGAGAGTGTCTGGGCAGGAATGTGGTCACAGAGCCTACAGATGGAAACTGCTTTGCAGACTCTCATCAGAAAACTGTTTTGTCAGTACCAAAGCAGTGCAGAGGGAGCAAAGGCTGGAGGAAGAGGAGCAAGCCTGTCTAACCAAGCTTCCATCCCTGTCCATTGCAGTGCTGCCAGGCCATCAAGGAATGATGAAAACATCATCTCCAGGGCTATTACCTCTGCAAAGCTGAGCCCAGGGGAGTGTTTGCTCTCAGTTCTTGCATGTTGACTATGGGTGAGAGACTTTTTTACAGATGCCAGACTCCAAGTCACTGTTTTCCACAGCAGAATTTCTGTATTTCTGCTTGCTAATGAAGACACACATATATATACATATATATATATATATATAAAACCCAGGCTGCCCTAGAGACTTCCATCATTTCAAATCTAGTCTGGGCAAACCTAACTAGAAATGCACAGTGGGGGACAAACTGTTGCTAGCAGTGAGGTGGATGAGATGCGCTAATAAGATCTTTTCCCATCTCTAATTTCTATGAATCTAGCTGCTCATGCAGAAAGCAGGCACTGAGAGATTTGGAAAGCTATTTGTGTGGGTAATTGACATTATTTTCTCTGCTAGGCAGTACGCCCAACTTCCAGTGTTAATATAAACATTTTTTTTTTTTTAAATGATAGCTTGTGCATTTTGTGGGGATAGAGCAGCATTTGTATTTACAGCCAAAATGCATAATAAATAAATGCATACATTTGGTAGAATATTTTATCTCCCTAGAAAAATAGTATCTATTCAGGCTGACCAGAAATGCTTGTTCATTCTGGCTGGACATTTAGCAAAACATTTTGGATAAAAGCACATAACAAAAAGTTTGGGATTTTTTTTTTTTTTTTGAGGATGTGAAATGGTTTTTGATTGCCAATTTCAGCACAAAATACTTCTTTTTTTGAGCTTTGAAGTGATGTTTCAAAATTGACCTCTGCCAGGCTTTATTTTTAGAAAAAGCTGAACAAAGGGTTTATTCCAGGTTTGGTTCAACCCACAATTGAATGCCTTTTGGGGAGGAGGGGGAGGTTGTGTATGTTGTTTGTGGGAAAATAGTTTTTAAAAACTTCAACTAAATCACACTGTTTTGTTTTTTTCTCCCATATTTTCCATAAGGAACTCCAGTTGCAGTCAGATTCTGGGGATGGAAATTACTTGATCTTTGTCTTCACCCATTCCCCACCCTGCCGCCACTGCCCATCCTTCCTCACTCTGACACTACAGCACAGTTGCATTAGCTGAACTCTTGGGGCTCTGAGCTCTAAACCAGCCCTGTAAGGTGACTTTACAAGCATATATAAGGTAGTCTTGAAAAAGGAAAGGGGAAGTATCAGTGCTTTAAACAGATCTTTTCTCACATACCAGATCTTTTCTCACATCTGGCCACATGTTCTGCTGCCTTGCAGCTCCCTCGTTGTACACAATGGGTTGATGGCAGTGACCCTTCGCCCAAATCACAACCCAGTCTCAACCTATTTGCACCTTCCTCAGATGTCTTTTGATGGCATGTGGTTCACAGAGGGATAATGGATTAGGGGATTCCTGCCTTCCCTCTCTCCCTTGCAAAGCTCCCTGCTCCTTTTTTTCACTCCTGCACATGCTGCCCTACTCCTGTTTCTGCCCACTGAGCAATCTCCAAGGTGACGCTTCGAGCCAGATCTTTACTTGGCAGTTCGATGTGAGGCCCCTTCCAAAATATTTTTGTAGGATGATGCAGAGCAAGATGGAGCAACTAGGTCGGGAAAGCGCAGAAGGAAGCCAGCACTGCTGTTAACATCCAGGCATGTGGCACCTTCCTCACTGTTTTCCTCTTCTGAGACCCTGCTGCTGCCAAACACATGTTCTAACCTAGACATCACCACATTAAAACCCCGGATGAGATGCATTCATGCATCCCTTTGTGAAATCCCTCCGACCTTGTCTCTGAGGTGTGAGATATCCCCAAGGTGAGGGCCCCAGACTCATCTCAGATGGATGGAGGAAACTCAACAGAAAGCCAGATGGAAGCAGTATATACGTGACATCAATATGATCTCCGCTCTCTGTCTTGGACTACCAGCCTCACCAGTCCAAGGGGAAGAACAGCCTCTGGAAAGAAGAAAGGAATTCATGTAGTTCAGGAAAGACTTGAGATAAACCAGCTCTGTGTGCAGTCCGTTCCTCTCATTTCAAATTACCCCCTTGGTGGAGGCAATATCCTATTCCTGGATTCATGTAACTCCATTTTCAGCAGAAAATGCCACCATTAATGACTGATTTCCACCTGGTCAATCTCAAAACAGAGAGTTGGGACCAAGGGCTGTGGGAAGGCAAAGTGAGAAACATCCCACCACAGGCAGGAGGAGCAGAGCCTTTCTAGCAAGCAGGGAATGGGAACCCCTGGGGAGGTTTCAGCCGTGCAGCTGCTTTGTGTTTTTGAAAGAGTACAGCTCAGTTACTACCTTGGAAGAGGAAGAGTAGGGCCTGTGACTAGAGTAAACAAGGTGGAACTGAGTGAAATGGGGTTGGAGGGCATTTTCCTACCATGGTGGTAGCTGGCTGTAAGTATGGGTAGAGGTATCCCTGGTAGATCACTGTTGGGAGCCAGGATGAGTTGCCCAGTCAGAAATGGAGCGTGTTCAACATTAGGAAGATCTCTCATTAGCTCACACAAGCCCAGCTTCATGTCCTTTGTTATTAGGATGCCACATAATTCCTGCAGCCCTCCCATGCTGCAAAAATGTTATGGCTGAAAAAAATACTTCCTGGCTGGAGTCAAAGAAGTGGAAGACTGGCATGAAAGCATCTTTTTCTCTATATTAAGAAAGAGATATTGCTGCTTGGTAAATCTCTTTGTTTAATGGCTGAACACTGTGAATCAGAGGGAGGGAGCTGGGCAGCAGCAGCCTGTGTCATGGTCCTGCTTGTCTTGGTGGAAGAGCAGTCGTGTTGGCTCAAACCATCTCCAGCTCTAGCTTGCATTAAAAAGGTTGATTTTGCATGGACATGGCTAGAAGCATTCATAGGTTTCTATCCCAGCAGCTGAAGATCAGGGACTAATGTAGGCAGATGATTGCATTTGATGATCGCAAAGGTCTTTTCAGCCTTAATGATTCTGTGATTCTGTGATTATCATAGACAAGAAATGTTATGGTTATGGTTTCAAACTTTTAAAACCAAACCAAGGATCTGTTTTTTATAAGGTGGGGAGCTCCTCATGCTTGATTTCTTAGCTTCTGGTTGAGTCTAGTCTCTGAACCCTGGGAATAAAGCTCTGTTGCTAAAGCAGTGCTCAAACACTTCTCTTTCCCAGTTCTGCAGCTAACAAACATATGGCAGTAAAAGATGGGAACAACGAGCCAAAAACATGGCACATATATCTGGACATGCTTCTGTAACCTGACAGGTGCAGTTTGGCAGCATAGGATACTGGAGTTGGTTTTAAGCGGCATCAATGGAAAATATGAAAAGCACTGATTCAAGTCCCTGGTCCCAGAACGGGAACAAAAATGACACACAGTCTCGAACATCCTCCCTCGTTGGCAAGGCATGAGCAGAGGGTGACAAACAAACAGAAATCAGTTGGCAAGGAAAAAAGAGAAAGAAAAAATCACCGTCATGAGATGAAACTCAACCTCTCCCAGTGAAACGTGGTGGTAAATATATTAAACACAGCAAATCGCACTCTGCTTCCAGAGGCAGCTCTGTAGGTTGATGGTCCCATTCTGGGACCATGTATGTATGAAATAATTGTGTTTGGTTTTTTTCCTGGGAAGGTTGCAAGTGAAGTCTGGATTTCATTATCTCCTTGCCCTCTAGCCTTGGAATCAAAGTCATGAGATAGTCTTTGGAGACAAATTAATTTAGATTAGAAACATCTAGCAAGTTTCTAGCCATCTGAATGCAGAGGGTAACTCTTGTCAAGTTGGCTGTGCCCTTAAATAACCCTCTGAAGAAGATGTGACAGCAAAGTTCAATTGCTCATTACGACTTGGTGACTACAGACCTCTCCGGGGAAGACATGTCTGTCCTTACGTGAGAAGTGGTCGCCAGGCCATCTGCATAGGAGATACCTCCCTGTCCAGTCATGGCTTGATACTAGGAACTTATTTCAGATACTGTCATTTGGGAAGAGTTGGCTGCCACAGAGCTCCTGCATCAATGGGTAGGAATTCAAGAAGCGGACACCTATGATGATGACGATTAATTGTTACTGTTACTATTATAACTGAACTCTGTTGGAGATTTCATTTGAAATTGAAAAAAAAAAGAACAACCCAACATAAAAAAACAGCTGTGCTGGGATTCCCATTGACCAAATTTTTGTTCAAACCACAGGGAGACCACATGGAAGCAGGAAGGAAAAGACTGTTCTCTTCACTAATGGGATGGTGCCCAGGGAGGGAGTTTAAGTGATCTGGGAAGAGCTAAAATTTAAAGCAAGACTTTTGAAACCAGCCCCATGGCATGCTCCCAATTGAGAAAGAACTTTTTGCATAGTGTGTGATAGGTGTAGCTGTCCTAAGATGTCCATCCAGATACTGAAGCCACCAAGTTCCTAGGAGGAGAAAGATTTTCAACATCTCATCAGATCATTGCTCTTGCTGCAGTTCCCCTCCAGTAAAATAGAGATAATATGGCAATGAAACAATACCACTAAACTTGTTACAAATCCTTCCTGCTTATTCCTCCCACCAAACATTTCCTATCAGCATTCAAACAGCTAATCTTCTCCTTTTGTCACTGAAACAAAAACCCTTGCTCAATTTTTTGTCATCTCCAAATACTGCAACAATAGAAGAATGTAGCCATTAATTACTAAAATTACTGCTACAAGAGAAAATTACAGTCATTAAAATCGAGGTGAAACTCATTTGTACTTTCCTCAACTTCTCCTTTTTCAAATGCTTAAAAAGTCACCAACTGCTGCCAATAACGACCCCAGAATGCAGAAAACGAAGAAGTCTGAGAAATGTGAGTGACATTCTGTCACTTGAAGAAGCTCTTCTGCCTTGCTGATGCAAATGTTCCTTTTCTCACTGTAGGCTATAATCTGGAGGTGCATCGGAAAAGTGCCTTGGTCTTTCTTGTGACCCTGTTTCCACAACCGTGACTCTGTTTGACATGAGGAAAGGTTTGTCTTGAATGGCCTTCATCCGAACACCATGGCTCCTGTTGATGTCTTCATATGGTCAATGACCACACAGAAGGAAGATTGGTGGTGACAAGAAGTCATTTGACGGTGTTCTGATCACTCCAGATACTGTTGAGCTTTCTATTTACTTCCATTCACCCTTTCTGCTCTCTTGTGCTCTACTGCACCTACCCTGGTGCTCCTGCCTCTGTGCCCTCCTTCTTCAGTCAATCAGATGCTGGATTTTGGGATGTATCTCATTTGAAAGTCCAGTCATTGTGTGGGAATATGAGCCCAATAGAAATGGAAAAAAAATATGCTGCAGGCCATTGGAAAATCATAGAATCATAGAGTGGTTTGGGTTGGAAATCATAGACTCATAGAATGGTTTGGGTTGGAAGAGTCCTTAAAGGTAGTCTGGTTCCAATCTCCCTGGTGTGGGCAGGAACAAAAGGCCTGCTGAGTTTCCCTGCTTGAAGTGTGTAGGTCAAACACGAGATGAATTGAGAAAATATTTTTTGTTGTGAATTCCAACAACCTGAAGTTAAGCACTGAGAGGTCATAGATGCACAAGGTCAGAGGTTTCACAGTCTCCTGCACTACCCTGGTGTGGTACAATAGAGGGTTGGAAAATGTAGCACAACACATTTATATTTCTTGTGAATTTTTTGAGGACTTGAGATGAGGTCACTATTCAGAAGAAGGGCTCATGGAAGAGTTGAGATCTGTTGCCAGATTTGCCTCCCTCCCATCCACCAAAACCTCTTGTAAATATTGCCCTCCACCTCCTCAACATGATGTCCCTACAGCTCTAGAAAGGTCAGGATTGAACTCTTGTGCACTCTCTGTCCATGGAAAATGCGGGATGTTACCATGGAGTAGGGAAGCGCAGCACTGCTGGAAATACAGTTGAGGGGGAATTCCAGAGAAGACAAAATATACCTTATGGGATCTACTGACCTAAAGGTGGTCTTTCTTGCCCTTTCTCCTGTGAAGAAGATACCTCCAAGGACAGTTGTGTCCAGTCCCTCAGAGCTGTTTATTCCATGACAGCTGTGATGACACTAATCCAGATGGGAAGCTTAACACACCAACCAACACCCAATCAGGCTCCTGGGGAACATGATCTCATGTGCTAAACTCAGTTACCACCATCTGACTCTGTTGATATCATCTATAATTAGTAGGAGTTAAAAGGAATCTGATTCATTGGTTTTATGCTGGATGATGGATACCTGGCCTGGATGCACATCCAGACTTTATACACAAATTGTATTTGCCATTTTCCACAAACTCCAGCCATGGGCAATGCATGAGGAAAAGAAGAGCATGACTAGTTTATGCTATCAAGGTAAAGGTTAACCACCCAATTATTGTGTTTAGCGGCAAGGTTATGGGCCAACACAAGAAATGACTTTATTAACATCTGCCTGGAAACTCAATTCCACTCCTTGCCACAGACTTGGCCTTTCACTGAACACTGTTGCTCAGCAGTAACATTCAGGGTGTTTTTAAGCAAACATTTCTCCAAAGCACCTTCTTTACACTTGGTTTTAACTCTTAATTTTCATTCCTGTTTAGTAACAGCGATCACTGAGTGCAAATAAAAAAAAAAGCCAGATTTTATCATTTTCTGCAAAGCTTTATGACCAGTGACAAGAACTCCCTTAATCTCTGAATTTAGGTGTTTTCTTTATGCTACGACCTTGCTGTCAACTATTTCACATCTGTTAGATGCCTTTTGATAAGCAAAGACGCACCTTGAATTTCAGGGCTTTTCTCCATCTTGTTTCTGAACAAAGTTGCATCAACATGATTGAATAACAGCCAACACACATCCTAGACTCCTAGAAACCTAGAATCCCAGAATCCTAGAATCCTAGAATCACAGGATCATTCTGGTTGGAAGACACCTTCAAGATCATCAAATCTAGCCATTAGCCCAGCACTACCAGGTCACCATGAAACCATGCTCCTCAGCATCACATCTCCACGGTTTTGAAACCTCTTCAGGAATCACACAATTTGGTGTCTTGCAGTGGTTTGGGCAGTAGGAGACCTTTTACCTCAGAGTGATTTGCAAATATTTTCATAACTGGGGAAATTCCCTTCAGATTCAGATTCAATGTCATTTTGTGCCATTTTTTTCTCCCTTGTCTTCTACACATTATGAAATCCTTTGCTTTCATTTTTTTTGCTGACTTCCTTTCAACTGCCTATGATCAAATATTACTCGAAAAGAAGAGCTCAAGTGTTTTGGTTTTTCTTTTTTTTGTTACTATCCCTGGAACGAGCATGTGGTTGTATAGTTCACAGGCTCCTTTTCAACAGACGGCTAATTACTTATGAGCAACTACAAAAGTTAACTATAAATATGTAAATTGGGAAAGAATAAAATACTCGTTAAACATTAGGCATTTACTATGGAAATTAAGTGTCATTAGATGGATAAAATCTTTCCCAGCATTTGTTCTTGCAGCACTTCTCTTTAAGCTTTCATCAGTGTAGTGATCCTAATAAAGACAGAAATGGGCCACCCCATTGAAATAAAATCAGAGCTATCCTGAATGTATGCCCAGAATTCAAGCCCAAGCATTTTTTTTTTTTATTATTTGTTTTGAGTATTGGAGATATTCCATCCCTCTCATTTTCTTCCCCAGTTTGAATTTCCACTTTGCTTCCTCATTCAATCCAACAAGAGGAGTAAAGCCTACCACATAACATCATCGGAAAAGCTATTCACATCATATTTTTGACTGAATTGGAGCCAGATCTCACAGAAGCATGAAATATTCTTGGCAAAGTATTTATTAAAACACCAGTTTGGGGCTTTAAAGTAGACAAAGTAGAGGGTTGGTACAAAATTCTTAGAGAAAGGGTTGGAAATCCGGCTCTGGGAGTTAGGAATATGGCCAGGCAAATATTTGTCCAAAATGAAATAGTTATGGGTTATCCCAATTTATTTTCCATGAGCCTGTGAAACCTATCATCATCTTCACGTCTTTCCAGCCCAACTCCTCCTATTATCTTCACTCAGCATCTTCTTCTGTGTCAGCCCACTCCATCTTTAATAAACCATGGCTGCAAATGCAGATTACTCCTTTCCTCAACAGCCTCCCTGGTCTTCAGAGGCAGCGATATGGAAATCCTCACATGGAAGCCCCCAGAGACCCGGAACAATTTTCTGAAGGGCCTCCTTAGAGATGCACCAGTGTGGTCCTATCAACTCCTGCAAAGTCAACATGCTCACAAGGTCACTAGCGCAGAAGGGTTATCAGACGGCCTGTATGCAATACATATATTGGAACTCATCTTCAGACAACAAGGTAACAGAAACATAGAATCATGGCATGGTTTGGGTGGGAAGGGACCTTTCAAGGTCATCTGGTGCAACCCCCCTGCAGAGAGCAAGGACATCTGCAACCAGAGCAGCCAACTTCCCCTGGAATGGTTCCGGGGATGGGGCAGCGACTACCTCTCTGGGCAATCTGGGTTAGTGTCTCACCAACCTGGGTGTAAAAAAATTCATAAACTAAATTCATAATACCAACAAGTGGCTTGTGTGGATGGTGGTGGGAATTGAACTGTGAACCTCTTCCTTGCTATAAGGTCTAGGGCACTTATTACAATGGGTGGACTGCAAGGATGATACTTCTCTTTCTCCACCCTCCATGCAAACCAGTCAATCACAGTCCATATGAACTCCAGCTCTGCAACTCAGCCAAAAAAAGTCAGATGGAAAGGTGGAAATATTTGTTTTTCTGTAAATTTTCTATGACCTAGGATTGATTTGTCAAAATGAAAGAAAAATAAACCAAGGAAAATCACAAACTTGGAAAACCTGTGGTGAAAGCACGACAATTTCTGTCCTTTCTGTAGCACCCACCCACACACAGTCAGTCTGTTGACAACGTAAAGCCTATGAGAAAAAAAAAAAGGAAATTTTGTCACAGAAGTTTCTACATTGTCCACTTGTTCCAGGAAAACATACAGATATATCAGCAAATTATTTTCAAGCCATCTCCAAGCAGTCAATTCATGTCATTTTAGTCCACACAGTAAACTGCAAACTTGCCAGGGCGAGAAATGCTGTGAAGTGCTCACACCTTGGAGCAGCCCAAACTTGCTGTGTTGGTTACTGTCCAGCACGAAGGAAAGAAGGTCTCTTCATGAACCTGACAGCCATGACATGGGATTTTAAGACACTTGATGGGATTTTGAGATGATTTGCGAGCCAAAATCAGTTGGTCAAAGGCTGTGGATGCAAACACTATGCCACGCAGTGCACATCTAAGTATTTTCACTGTAGGTATATTCAGTAGAATGTATTTTTTTCTCTCAAGTTGTTGCTTTATAGTTTTTAACTCTTTGTTTTGCAGCAATCTGTGCTTGTTTGGAGAAGATCGACCCCATTTTGCAGCCTGTTAGTCTCACATACCAGAGGAGAATCTCCTTCTCTCCAAAGAAGTGAAAGTCCTACTAAAAGCTCCAACTTTATGTTGCCCTCTTCACTCTCCCAGTGAGAGGGCTGAAAGTTGCTCCTTCAGCCAAATTCTTCTCATGAAGTAGTTTTAGCTCTCAGTTGCCTTAGACAGAAGCAAAGAAAAAATGTTTGAGTCATCTGAACCACCTTTAGTCAACTGCTTGGTGTTTGTACACTGGTCTGATCCCCTAAGACAGGCTGGGAATAGACTGTATTTTGCTGACTGGGCTGAAAATCAGGATCTGCTCTGGAATGTATTTTTAACCTGCGCAACATGGGGTAGACCACTAAGATGTTCTTCATCTCATGCCCACAATCATATAAAACCCTCACAGTGATATTTTGGACACTAAACACAATTTGGGGAATGCATCATAAAAAAGGTGCTCCATCAATTATGATATTTTCAAAACTGCTATTTCCATTCCCATATTTCCTCACAAGCCTTCTTTGCTTCAGCCCTTGCTGCTGCTGAAGAAAATCCACCAAGGTATTTTTAACCTGTGCAACATGGGGTAGACCACTAAGATGTTCTTCATCTCATGCCCACAATCATATAAAACCCTCACAGTGATATTTTGGACACCAAACACAATTTGGGGAATGCATCATAAAAAAGGTGCTCCATCAATTATGATATTTTCAAAACTGCTATTTCCATTCCCATATTTCCTCACAAGCCTTCTTTGCTTCAGCCCTTGCTGCTGCTGAAGAAAACCCACCAAGGTATGTGAATATAGTTTGAGGCATTAAAAAAATGTCAGTAAAAGGGCTTTCTAGTTGCTTTTTGAAGCTCATATTTTGAGAATGTACCTGCCCAATGCTCCTGAGACAACCCTGGGGGCCTTCATATTTGAACCATGTCCCTAGAGGTCATGACTGCTCTGGTCATGTGTCCTGTTGGAAGCTGTGTGGAAGTCTTCCAGCCCTGTTGGGAGGGGATCCTCAAGGTGCCATGGGAATGGTCTCTCTGTGTATAGGCTGAAAGGCAAAAATGGGAGACCCTTCTCTGGAGTGGGAGCTGAAGTGAAACACCTGACTCCATCACTCCAAACTCCATTGGCCCCGGGGGCCAATGCTCTTTAGACCTTTTTTTCTTCATGAATAAACACGGCCAAGTAACCATAAGCACTTAACCTTCCAGCCACAGCTTCTCTTCCCCTGAAGGCACAATGGCTTTTGTATCAACCACAAGACAGCATCGTCATCTCTACTTTGTACCAGTACTGCTGGGTTATGGAGGAACTTTCATAACTGATGTATTTCTCCAAAATGCTATATCTTGAAGTTCACTGGACCAGGGCTTGAGACATAAATGATGTGTGATTGCATGCAGATGGCTGAAGACATGGATCTGTTTAATTTATGCCTCTTGGAAAGATGTTATTCAATATGCTGTTGAAGATTTGAATGTTAATTCTGAGCAATTCCCAGATAAAATTTAACTAGCAGTCAATGGAAGAACTTAATAAGGAGCCGGATGAAAAAAAAAAAAAGTCTTTTTCTTTGTCTGTGAACCATAAATCACAGATGTTGCAAGGGCCACAAATCTTGGAGTTTCATGCCATTTAATCTCGGCTCCCTAGCTGCTGTTGAAGGAGATTTAAAGGCTGCCATTGGGCTTCTATGAGATGTAGGTATGCTGATTTGCTTATTCCTTAAAAACTGACATAAGTCAAAGGGCTGAAAAAGACTTTTACAAGCACAACATTGTGTCCTGTAAAGGGGAAAAGTAGTTTTTACCAAACATGAAGAATAACACACATGATTTTGGGCTGAACACCTGCAAACCAAAGAAAGCTCACTCATTGATCAGATCTGCCCTAAGCCTGGCTTAGCCAAATAAGACACATCTTACTCTACAAATGTCAAGATAGTGCCAAATTATTTTGGCCAATGACCAAGTATCTCCATTAAAAAAGCTTGTGTACCCTTTCCTAATTCCGGGGCACTTTTCAGAGATTTTTTTCACCTCCCTCACCCTCAAAACAAAAAGAGGATTTACAACGTTTTGCTTTACTTCTGGGAGATGGCTGCAAATATAGCCAGCGCCTGAGGGCAGAGGAAAAGCTGTGTTGGTCCCTGTCAGGCCTAAAAAGCAAGTGACCTGGATAAAGCGATGCGCAGTCCTGGAAGTCTGAAGTGTCTCTGCAGATTGGCAAAGCTCTGTTAACTTGTCAAGCCAGGGTAAACGAATCAGGGCCCTGGTCCAGCTCAAGTGCCAGCCTCGCTGATGTCAAAGGTTTTCCTTAGCACCCACCGCATCCAAGATGCTGTGTTACCTCCCGTATCCGAGGCTGCATCCAAGCCTGTGGAGAAGAAGATTTTATTGGTGCCTGGAGCATGGAGAAAAAGACCAGACGTCTTTGTTGAGGCTGAGACATAAGCAACAATCTCGTGCTGCTTTTAGGAAAACCAGCCGCAGTGCTATTTGGTTTTGTAGCCAAATTGAACTTTTCTTCTCTTGTTTTTCCTGTATCTGTCTCGGATTTATCTGAAATAGCAGCAGCAGCTCAGAGCTCTTTACTTTCTACAGCCATGGAGAGTCTCATGTAGGCATCAGGTCCCATAGTTATCCCTCCAGCCTAGCACAGGGTGAGGTTGGAAGTGTCTATTCAAATATATCAGGCAAGAAGAGTCTTCGTCCCACATGTCCTCCTCCCTGGGACGCTCCTGTGCTTCATTTTGCAGCCACATGAAAGGACCATGCAAAGCAGGGTGCGATGTTTGTGAGCAGGTTTCTGCCAAGGAGCTTTGCCTCCATGTGTGTATTAGCCACATAAAGCACTGGTTTGTCACAGAGAGCAGCTGAAATAGCTTTTCAAACCCAGTTTTTCCCAGAGGCTTTTGTCATACGAGTACAAGACTCAGAATTAATCAACACATAAATAAATAACCTCCAAACACCAAGCCTGGCTACTTTTTAAACCTCCTGGCAGGTGCTTAAGAAGTGAGTTCATAGCCCTGGGGAAGAGTGATTTGTTTTCACACAAGACATGGCTCTTTATTTAAGGACAGAGGCTATTTGGTGGTGACATTTCCCTTTGGCTCTGCTTTGTTCCCTTTTCCTCCATGCCAGCCATGGGACAGGAAAGATGAGGATTAGAGGAAAGGCATTTAAGCCTTCTCAATCTATTCATCTGGACAGATCTAGAGGATCTCCTGTGTGTTGGGACATGAATGTCATCAGATTGGAAAGTTCCCCATTAATTTCTTGCCTTTCCTGCCCTAAATCTCTGTTTTCTTAGTGCAGGGAGGAAACATCCGAACCATCTCAGAAATGTGACTTAAAAACCATGTATGTCTCCAGAGATAGTGGAGATAATGCATTTTTATGACAGACTATTAAAAAAATAAATTGATCTTTCTTGATTATGGTTGGTCATCTGGAAAATATGATGCTGCTTTTCACTGTAGATGCCTTTTTTTTTTTTTTTTTTTTTGCTCCTTCTACCCTCTTTCCATTACCAGATGAATGAGGGGCCAGCTACAGGGCAAAAAGGTATCCACAGTCTACAAGGCTGGGGACTGGTCCAAAACTGTCTACTTCCCAGCTACCTGCAGGTGCATCCAGGACCACCAGGGGATAAATGAAACATTATAGATCCTCATCACTTATCCAGTGATCCATATTCATCACTGACCTGGATGAATAGATGGAGTGTACCTTCAGCCAGTTTGCTGATCATCCAAAACTGGGAAGAGTGATTGATACACCAGAGCTGGGCTGCCATTCAGTGAGACCTGGACAATCTGGAGAGTTGGGTGGAGAGGAACTTAATGAAGTACAACAAGGGCAAAGCCTTCTGCAGGATAAAGTCTGCATCCATTAAACCCATGGTGCAATGGCTATTGCATTGGTAAAGGGTCACATGACAGCCAGCTTCTCCCAAAAAAATTTCCTGTACAGCTCTCAAAGCAGGGCTGGAGTACATCTAGTAACTCTCCCGCATCTTTGTGATGGTTGAGTGTTGCTTCTTTTGCTTAGATGCCCTGTTGAAAAGCACCCCACCAAAATCCATAGACACAAATTAACAAATTACCACTGGTCAGCAGAGACACAGTAACTGGCTGGTGCATGCTCTTGTCCTAAGGTAACCTGCTTCTCAACTGAGGAGCCATAGCGCAATGATTAATGACAATTTGACAGTCCACCTGTGTTTCTTCTCCTCATCAGTGCTGCTTTCTCCATCACTGATGCCCAAAAACTCAAGAGGTTCTCCATTAAGCCAACACATTACCCCAGTGCAAGAGGGATCAGTGCCTGGTGTCTCTGAGAGGTGGGAATGCTGAAGGAGCTCTGATTTATGAGACCTGGAGTGAAGTGGTAAGTGAAGCAATAGCTCCTTTTCCATGATGTTCACCCTGTGCTTTGTAACCTGCCTCATGGTCACCAGGTGATTAGGACCTTTCCTGAACGCATGATTTCTCTTATCCTGAATGTTTACGATGGTTGGTTTCAATTATTTCTTTCCCTCACACTCTATATTTCAACCTGCCTCGGATGAGCAATTCATCTGCTCTACCCAATGACTTACCAAGATAGATTTCACATACAAGGCAAATATATTTTGCCTCCCCTCACAATTTAACAACACTTTTTTATAATTCTGCTTCTCTTGCCTTATTCCCAGCCAAACCTTTACCCAGAGCAGAGCTTTCCACCTGTGCAAGGTGGATTTAAAATGCCATTGGATAACAAAAGGAGCATTTTACAGCTATTTTGTCTTGACTCTTGTGCCACAGCATTTCCCACATTACTTATCTCAATGTATAGAACTGAGTCAGAAGAATGTTTGGGCCCTTGAGTGAGGCTTCAACAGCATTCCCACCACAGAGCTTCACTCTGACGTGCATCTTCAGAGTAACCGGTGCCAATGCAGAGTTGCACGCAGTTGTGTTTTACCTGTGCATGTGCACCCACACAGGACCAACAAGCACCGGTGATGCCACGATGCTTGTGAAAAAGCTGCTTTCCCCACATAGTTATACTTTGTGAATCGTTGATATCGATTCAATTAAGAATTGTGGGAGAATTAAGGGAGTCGGCACATTTAATGCATATGTGTGTGGTTTCTCAATCTCTATTTTCTTCTGCTCTTAGTCAGCATGGGTGGGACCCACAAAGTGTTGATAAATGAGTGATGAGCACTTGGAGGATGATTCCTTGGAAGTGGCACTGTGTGGGAGCCAAGGTGGGTACGGACACTGCTACGGTACCCAAGTGAGTTGAGTTTTGTGTCAGCAGAAAGCATGATGAATATCCAGGAGAGACTGAATGAGCACTCAGCAAAATTCATCTGCAGTTCATTGAGGCAACACATGGAAAGAGTTCACAGAGAGTTTATCATGGGAACTGTTGAGGGTTAATGGCCAGCAGAGCAGACTGAGCTGTGGGATTACTAAATAATGAACTTTTCTCTCCAATAAATTTGGCCCTGACTTATAAAAGATCAATAACGTGCTGCACCTCAGACAATTTTTTTTTCTTTTGGTAGGGGGGGCATGTGGGCTCAGAGTAATTTTTAAGCTACTNCTGACCATTTATATGAAAGCTCTGATGTGCCACATTTATTGCAGCTTCATCACCTAGATAGATTTTCCTGTGGGTGCTTGGCTATTGCTTTGTTTAATCATTCCTTTCTCTTCCTTCCCCAGTCCCTTGTCTCCCTCCCCTTCTAAGCTTTTTATGACACTATCACTAGTGCAGATCTACAGGAGGGTTTTCATGTGATACAGGATGTCAGAGAGGTCAGGTCAGCTGGGATGGAGCCAAAAATATTAGCACTTTCTTGCCACTGAAGAGAGAGATTGAAATAACAGTTAGCACTTATAAACTGGCAGATTTTCAACTGCAAGAAGAGAGAGGGAATTTTTTTTGTTGCTTTATTTTGTTTCTAAGGGGAGAGGAGATGGTTTCAGTTCCTGGCTATAGAACAGACTTTCACTGTGGTGTGGGCTTATGTTTGGGCTGCCTTTGGGTTGGAAGTGGGCATTGAATTGGTATCTGCTCTTGGGCTGCTGTATGCCCAGAGTTTCCCACAATTCTGCTTCCCTGGAGCTCTGTATGGAAGTAGAGTCCCTCAAATGACCATATACCATAGAATCATAGAAACATAGAATGGTTTGGGTTAGAAGGGACCTTAAAGATCATCTAGTTCCAACCTGCTGCCATGAGTGGGGACACCTTCCACTAGATCAGGTTGCCCCATCCAACCTGGTCTATATGGTGAGCTCCCTCACAAAAAAAAAAAACATTCCTTTGAATAATACTAAAAAATTACTTGCATTTTCCTACAGCTAAGTTCAAATTCTAGAGATGTATTGCCTGGATTTCAGCTCTCCTTTTAGCTTGGGTGTTTTTAAAATCCTGTCTGTTCTTCAGAAGGCAAATGAATAGGACTGGGAATTAAACCCCAGGTAAAAGGTCCCGTTAAGCATTTGAACACCATGACCTTCAGCAAGCTGTGTGACTTTTTTTTCTCTCATACACTTCAAATGATAGGAAAAATCAAATCCAGGTGCCTTGTGGTGCACAGAAGAGTCGTTCCATCATGGAGAGAAGGACTTTGCCTCTTTGACAGATGCCTTGAGTATGTACGGGGTGAGGTTGCGCAGTGTATCTGTGGGTGTGCTCCACCACCCTAGAATGAGTGAAGTTAGAACTCTTTTGCAAATCTCTTCAAATCCTGTATTATTTCAGAGAAGCTTCTGCAGTTGGAGGAGGGATTTTACAGCAGGGACAACTCCAGTGTCTATGATTGTACTTTGTCTTCATGTGGGTGCAACACAGCAGAGGTGTCTGCAAGTAGTCAAGATATCAAAATCTGATTTAGTATTGCCCCAGAGGCTGTAGGATGTCTGTGAGACGGTAGCTACTGATGGGGAATAGAATGTGGCTTCTTCCAGTAGCATCAGCTGATGTCCTTACTCTTTTTCCTGGCAGCAGTAACAGACAGCCTGGATTTTCAGGGATCTTCCATGAGCAGCCATACCTGATGCTGCTTTCTAGAAATCCTCAAGAAAGCCATGATGCAGAAGATATGTGACAAGGAATATAGCAGAAAGAGCACAAAGACCTGCTCCATCCCTGGGTACCACATGCTTCAGCAGGTCCACAGAAGCTCATCTTGTTTTCTAATGCCACAAGCATCACAAGGATCTTCAACAACGATGTCTTCTCAACAGGCTCGCTGCAACCAGCACTGGGCCAGCATTGCCAAGGGATAAACAGCACTCTGTCCCTGCTACTGCCTTAGGGGATATGACCAAGGACACTAAAGGCACAAAGCCATTGTTTCATGCATCAGCATGGAAAAATTGTTCTCAGCTCTAGAGGAAGCATCTAGGATAATAAATTCTACCCTCAGGATGTCAAAAGCCAAGAATGAGGATAAGTGTTTGGCTTTATAATCACAGGTCATTTCACAGATCTGTGTAGGTTGGGAGTGGATGGTGACCTTTAGGTTATGGATGAGAGAACATCCCCAAAGGTCAACCAGCTGGGCTGCTTATTTAAACCAAGTAGACTATTGGCTGAGTCCTGAACCCACTGTTGACTCTTCCAGAAGGCTCCCCTTGCCCGTCTGCTGGCAGGCAGGTTTCAGCAAGAAGGTTTCAAATTCAGTGTCTGCGTCATTATGGAACGTCCTCCAGAGCAAAGGGAAAAGTAAATAAATGAGACATTAAATTTAGTGTCTGAGTCTTTCTCTTAGCCCTTTTCTTTACACAGTGCCTGTTGGTGGTGACTTACAGATCTCCTTACATTCTCTAGAAGTTTACAGCACTCTTTTCTGACAGCTATCGGAGCTCGACAGTCTACTTTTGCCCCTAATTGCAGTTATTAATTTTTGGAGGGAGGAATATTTATAGACATTATGAAATGGCCTAAAGATGATTATTCTCCTTCCAGTGTCACATTGTCCTCACTTATTTGGAAGTCTTGACAAAAAGCAAACAATTGGTGATCATTAAAATGCCATCATGCAGGAATGCAGTGACATTTCATGGAGGATGTTTTGGAGTTGTCTTTGACCTTTGCTCAGTGATTTCTCTACAGAGTTCAGGAGGTGTCTCCATTGCCACAGTGACACTTCACTGAGCTAAGGAGCTTCCAGCATGCTAGGGCTTGCTACTGGGTACCAGCAAAGTTTACTTTTGGTATCCACCATCTTGCTCATCAAGTTGAGCTGCTTTTCCCCTCCACCTAGCTTTTGTTCCATAAGACAATCACAAATTCCACTCTTTTGCAAAATAGTCTGGATTTTCAAGGAAAAAATCCCAACCTATTTCTTCGGTGTGACAGAAGAGAGAAAATCAGACTAGGAGGAGGGGGTGATGAAATTTATGCACCATGAGACACCCACAGTCTTCCCTGAGGGAGGTCTAATTCTTCTCACCTTCTCTAAGGATCATGGTGATATCAGATCATACCACAACCTGAGAAATAATTTAACAACTGAGTAGCCCTCTTCTCCTCTGTGATGACTGTCGTCAGCAGGGTACCATTTGGCAAATATTATGGTGGCTGATGCCATGGGCCTAAGCCCTTGAATCCCTGAAACAAAACAAACCATTCACCATGTATTTGAGATTGAAGGATCTTAGCGCAGACTCATGCTGCCGTGTGAGTGCCCTCTTGCCAATCCTCTGTCTCCTGATCCTCCTTAAACCTCACTTCTACAGAGATGTTGCAAGACATAAGCCAGAACTGGGGGCTCCAAACATACACTGGCAGCTAAGATTATTCTTCCCCAGGTGCAGGGCTTTGCACTTCTTGTTGAACTTCACGAGGCTCCTTGTGGCCCATTTCTCCAGCTTGTCAAGACCCCTCTGAACACTGGACTGTGGGACCAGGGAAGCGTGACCCTCTGGCTTGTTGTCCTTCCCCTTGTTAGGACAACCATTATCACTTTAACCATCCAGTTACAACATCACTATGGTTTGGAAAACATCAACAGCGGAAGCCACCTGCTGTCACCAAAACTCAGAGTGCTTTGCAGGATTTGACACCCAAGAATCATTTCTCATCTGGCCTGTGGTGCTTCTCTCTAACCCATGCATGGCTATTACATGGAGGGGGAGAATGCCAACCTGTGAAAACCAGCAGCCATACAGCAATAACTGTTAATTGACCGAGAGCTGCTGCTGTGGTGCCAAGGAGAACAAAAGAACAGGCAGCTGGCTCTGCCATCTGTGCCTGCTTAAATGAGGCAAAAAGAAACTCCTCTCCAGACTTCCCAGCTGTGAGGAAAGTCAGCAAATCTGACCAGAATGCGGGGTTGCATATTGGCTGGGTCTGTGGCTCCTACTCACTCAGACATGTCCAGCCGTTCGCACAAGGTGTGCGGAGCTTTCCAGCCCTGGCTGTGTAGGAGAAAGTGGTGATGGGCTCTGATGGACACAATCCTTCATTCAGCTGTGCAGCTTTGAGATATTTCTAGATCTGGTCGCAGTTCACTGTGAATAAAAGACCAGGTGTTCGGGAATTGCTTGGTGCCTAAAGTAGTTGCAAGAGCTTTGTTGCACCCTATGCCTCTTTCCACCCAGCTGGGCATAACAAGGAGAGCTCTGCAATTCTCCACCTAAGAGCACTGGGACACACCGGTGGAAGACGTCACCTATGAAGTCTATCCCTCACAGTCCCAGGGGTCAGAAATCATGGATCACAAGTGTCCAGCCACTGCCCCCAAACCTACAAAACAAATTATAAACATAAGGAGTCTTTATTTTACAAGGAGTTTCACATACCATTTGTTGTGTGTTTGGTGTCTTGTGTCTACACAACTCAATCCCTCGTGGCCCTCTCTGAGACCTGAGAAAAAGCAGCATGGATCTCCTCAATGCTTATCAATATCTAAAGAGTGGGGTCAAGAGGATGGGGCCAGACTCTGCTCAGTGGTGCCCAGTGACAGGACAAGGGGCACCGGGCACCAGCTGGAACCCAGGAGGTTCCAGCTGAGCAGGAGGAGAAACTTCTTTGGTGGGAGGGTGTTGGAGCCTGACCCAGGCTGCCCAGAGAGGCTGTGGAGTCTGCTTCTCTGGAGAGATTCCAAAGCTACCTGAACATTGTGATGCTGGTCTCCCTGCTCTGGGTGACACTGCTGGAGCAGGAGGGTGGCACCAGCTGATCTCCAGAGGTCCCCTCCAACCTCCAGCATGCTTGGATTCTGTGATCCATTTCTCCTTCTAGCATCTTAAGGAAGGGATACTTGCTCTCCCTTTTTGTGTGCCCACCTGGAACAGTTCAGTGTTTATTCCCTTTTGGACATGGTTGTTTCCCTGAGAGAAAATGTACAGACAGTCTTGACAGTGATGACAATCGTTGAACTCATGATCTAGTCGCTGTCCAAGGGAAGGAATTACATTGCTGCTTTGTCTGATCCACCGTGGCCATGTCTTCACCCGCCTGTAGGTCCTCTGCATTTTAGACATCATTGTCCATCAGGACAGATATTTTCTTTGAAAGGAGACAAACCTTCTTCTTGCGTCTTTTTTGAGGTTTTCCCAAAGCAAGTTCCTTGCAAAGTTCATGCAACACATGCAGCACCTGCACCCAATTAGTTTTTTTTCAGTCATGGTTGGCAGCCCCCAGTATTACAGGGGCAAATCAGAGCCTTGGCAAGCCCAGGCCTCCAAAGACTAGTCCCAGAGAAGTGTTCAGCTCTGCTTTGTAGCACCTGGAAACCCTTGAGTGTTGTGGCACTTGGTCCTGGTCTCACACTGGCTGGTTTAGTGCACGTTTAGTCCACTCAACAGTGGTCTGTGTTTAATAACTGAAAAGCAAATGCCTTGGAAAAGCCAACTAAAGCACAGATATACAATAAAGCATCCTGTGAGGGATTAAGAAAAGTGCTGTTTAACGAGGATTATCCAAAACCAGGACAGTTTCCTCTATTACGTTTCTACCTCACTGTGTCTCTGGAAATTCAGAACTCAAGGCTGTCTGGAGGTTCAATGTACTCTGTGACAGACAACAGGGATAATGTGCAGGGGACACAAGGTCTTGGGAAGATGAAAAGCAAGCACTAATCATTACTGTGGGCTACATTTGCAAGAGAGTTTCCCATGAGCAGTGACTTTAGTATTCTGATTCCTAAGGAGACGACTTCCCAGAGGCATCAGCCCTGAGAAAGGAGAGAAATAAAAAGTAATTACAAGTTTGACTGATGCATCATAGTCACAGTGTGCAGTAAGCTTGGTGCTCCTTGAGCTCTCTTTCTACAATGCTAATTAGAGGCAGCCTTAAAGTTGTCAAACAGAGTCCTCCTTTTGATTTTCCATCTCATCTTGCAACTGTTCACCTCCTGTGATGGTCTCATCTCTACTCCCCATGCACATCTCCCAGCCTTTCCTTTTCCTACCAGGAGTTTAAAAAGTAGCTTTGTATGCAGGTCTCAAACAGAGGCAGCTCAGGACCCCAATTCTTTGCTTCGACAATTCTCCATCTCACCTGGACGATGACATGAGACTTCATTTCCAGCTGCTGGAAGGCACCAAAAAGGGCAAGATTTTGATACCACACAGAGGAAAAAAGGTAGCATTGTGCAGGTGTGGGACACCACACATGGCTTTGGCTGATGTGATTCCAAAATTAACAACAGACATCACTGTAGTTGTAGCCAAACTGGTGCATGAACAGGACACGATAGGATCAAAATGCTCTGTCAAGCAGGCATGTTGTGAAAGCAGAACGATCAAACTCCTAAATATAATTCCATGAAAGTGCTTTCATTGGGAAGAGTTTTCCCAGAGACGTTCTTGCCTTGACATCTCCAGAGCTGGTCAGTCATTTCTGCGCTCTATTGGATGTAAATCGGTAGAAAGGACAGACATGTAGTGCATGCTCTGTCCTGAAGGCTTAGCCATTACTCTTTCTCATTTGTTTGATTACATATTTATGGAAAAGGTCACATTACCTGAAAGCACTGGGTGGCATTTGGGAGTTTCTTTTCCGTGAGGCAAAAAAATAACTAAGGTTACACGGGATATGGTAAATATTTCTCAGTGTTTACTTTGTCTTCATATGCCCAATCCTTGTCAAAGTAGGAAAGCATTCTTCAAGAGATGGAAGAAAAGCTGATAACAAGAGTGTTCTTTATATAATTCAGACACAACTATCTGTCAACAACGTGAGGTAATTATCCCAGTAAGATTTCACGAAATGAGAAATATCATGGATTTTACAAACCTTATTAACATGCAGGGTGGATGCAAAACAACAAAGGGAGTCCTAAAACAAAATGTTATGTTAAAATCAATATTGCTTGCCGGTGATAAGTGTTATATGAGGCTGTAAAATCCCATAAAATTATCCACCCCCCCCCCCAGCCCCC
>VWZK01001088.1:126298-167043 GCA_013396935.1 Baryphthengus martii
GGGTGCAGGCAAACCAAAGGAAAGCAAATAGCTCTAAAGCTGTCTAATCACCTTACAAATTGAGGAAGGAGCGTCGTGATGCTGATTTGTTCCTACATCAGTGTGTTTTTCCAAAAAAACCCCCTCCCTCATCCTTTCATTCTCCTGCCCCCCTGCAACAAACCCAAATAATAGTCCATTACTGAATGCACCATAATGGCTCCTTCAGGGATGGGATTAGAGTAAGTATCAATTTGGAAATTAGCAGCCTGGTTCAACGAGCAGCAACCAGCCCTGCAGGCACAAGGAGACATTCGAAATTGGAACATGTGCTGCCTCACCAAATGCTGCTTTCATTACCCTCTTCCCTTCTTCTTGCAAACTCCTACAGCCTATTCAGGCAGACAGGTTGGTTCATATCCGCTCGTTGGCAGCAGCCTTCACCGCTGTGCCATGGCAGAGATGTTCCAGATCATGCTTCTGTGGTTCTCCAACTGCTAACTTCCCTTCCATCCTTCCTGAATTTACACATCCATGAGCCCTAAAGTAGACCCTGCACTTGGGTGATGGTGTGGCAAGCCCAGAAAGAGATCCTGTTGGTACTGTTGATGTTCACAACAGTGTGTGTCTTTGTAACACCAGGCTCCACAGTCATTGAATCACAGAATGGTTTGAGTTGGAAAGGATCTCAAAGATCATCTCATTACAACCCCTCTACCATGGTCAGGAACACCTCCCACTAGAGCAGGTTTCTCCAAGCCTCGTCCAATCTGGTTTTGAACACTTCCAGGGATGGGGTATCCACAGTTTTTCTGGGCATCTCAGAAACAGCTGATGATGCCAAAAAGCACTTGCAGAACTTCCACAGATCCACACAGAATTGACTGATAATCATGTCAGTGCTCCCTAGAGTAGCTAAGGCCAAGTGAATGGCTGGAGATAGATTCTGAATAGAGCAGCAGAGACCAAAACAGAGCAAGTTTTCAACTCCACTCTGGAGAAGGTGGGTGCAGTAGGAAGACAAAGAACATCGTATACAGCCAAGAGCATAGGTGGCCGGGATGGGGAGAAGGAGAAAACTGAGCAGCTTCTGAAGTCACCTGGGCCAAGCAGGGACTGGACTTGGTGAGCTGAGAGCTGGTTGTACTTTCACGTTATGGTTCAACAGCCACATCTACAATCAGAGCGCTGGAAGTTTCTTGGATGGAGTAAAAAGGGAGGTAAATATTTATATCTCAGTCTAAATTAAGAAATCAGTGTGGCAAATGAGAGAACTGCCAGCAATTCATTTTAAGGCATACATCTCCTGGAGGAGGAAAGATCATTAATAGCCCAACATGTGGTGAGCGGTAGGGACAAGCCAACATACCTCATTTACTCCCCAAAAGGCATTTCAGCCACACTGTCTTCTACCTTATTTCTCTGTCTGTAGTAGCATCCCCTTTAGAAAAGGACACAAAATGATTCAAATTCCTAGTAACTCTTGATGTTTCAGAAGTTTCAGGCTGATGTTTTGCCTCAGCCAAAGCTGGCAGCACTCTAGTGCCAGACAGCACAGCTGGAAAGAAAATGAAGTCCAGCCCACTCGTCTTTTTTTTGTAAAGTAATTTTAACTTACGAAACTCCTCTTTATTTCAACAGGAGTTTGCCTGGGATGCAACCAGAGGAAGCCCTGGAGTGGCTGCTCCTGTGCAGATTAAGGTCACTGCTCTATCTTGTGTCCCATGTTGAGGTGCAGTGAGTAAGACATGGCACCTGTGGGGAGAGGCAGCCAGGATAGGTGACCCTAAACTGACCAACAAGGGGTTCCATCACATGTACATCATATTCAGTACAAAGCTGAAGGATCACAAGAGTAAAGCTCTTCTTCAAGAGCTGGTGTCCAAGGAGGACTCCATCTGTTCTGCTTTTGATCCCAATCCATGTGTTCCTGAATCCAGCTTCAAAATCCAGCTTCTGAATCCAGTTCCAATCTGTTACCAAGTTCAGTCTGGAACTTCCCCAGCGCCTGCTCCACAGGATCAGTGGTGACAGCGACTTATTTGCCATCAGGGGGATTGGGCTCAATATTAGTTTTTGTATATATTTGTATGTATTTCAATTTTTTTATTATTACTATTATTTTCATTAAAGCGGTTTTAGTTTTCTAAGTTTCTCTCCCTTACTCCTTTTCTCTTCCCCTTTGGGAAGGGAGAAGGGTTAACAGAGACCATCTGTTACAGGTCTAGAGGAGGGCTCTGACCCTAAACCTTGAGAAATACACATCGAATCAGAGCAAAGTTCATATTCCCTGCAATCATGAGTGTAGACATACACACACATATGCAAATCTGGGCCACTGACTGTTTACATTATCGATAAGATGAATTCAATCACAGACAGACCTCAAAGATGGGCTCTAGATAAGAAACCCTGTCCTGAAATGATGACAAGTATATGAAAGAAGTGATATTTGGGATAATTTCAACAAGTGAACATAGAACTTCATTTCTGGCATGAGCTCTTTTCACTTCACTGGAGAGGCTGAGGTGAAATGTTTTGTTATTTCTTGGGAAAAAAAAAAAAGAAAATTAAGAGTTTTGTTTATTTATTTATTAATACTTCAGGTTTGCATCCTGACTCAGAACAGGAGCAAACAGGAAACACTGGAGCTTCCCCCAGGACGGAAATTCCATTTTTCCCCCCCACTGCTTTATCGTAGACTATCCTCTTCCACAAGATCTTCCACTTTTCCAACTGGGCCCTTTAATACCTATGTCATCCTTAGGGTGAAGAACATGTAATCAGAACATCTTCCTCATCCTCACTCAATCAAGTCAACTCTTTGGTAAACTGCATTAGCCACCAGCTCTCCTTCCTCTTTCCACTCTGTTAAACTTAATGATGCTCTTCAGCAACCACAGACCTCACCACTTGGAGGCTTCATTTGATTTGGGGCTACTATGGGCCGTCATCATTGGCTGGTAATGGTGCGAGGGTGTAAATATTGTCTACAGCTTCCCCATTTGTGTTAGTATGCAGAATTAACGCAGCATATGCCAAGTTCACTGGAAAGGATCTCGCTGTGTATTAGTTTTGTTCTTTATTTGTTGGGATTACGGCTTGTGTGAAACCACAAGTGAAACCCAGAGAACCACACCAGTGAAACTCTGATGTGTAACTGTGCTTTCCTTTATTTAATTTGTTGTATTCTTAATTTTCTTCCTTGCAATTCCATCCTCTCTCTATTTCCAGAATCAAATAGAAGGTTTTATCTCCTTAAACTGGGAAAACACAGATATGTGATAGAAGACAACAGTTTTGTACCCATCCCTAAAGATAAATCCAACAGACTTATCCACAGTGACCAGCCCTGTGTGCTGTGAATTCTTCACCTCCTAGAAAGGCTAAAAGTGGGAGGGAGCCAGTAGGCAGCAGGTGTTGGGCGTGAGCACAAGAGGTCCCAACTCAGCTGGAGCTGAGGCTGTTCTTGAGTGCCTCAGCCCTGATGGGCCTGATTGACCATGGGTGTAATTACTGCCAACAACAAATGGAATAACACAGTTGTCTGGAGTTTTGTTTTTTTTCCTGCTCTGGGCAAGTGTCTGCGGCCAGCTTGTGAGTGGAGCAGAGCTAGCTGGTCTACAGCCAAAACAATTTATACCTCTTGCTATGGATGCAAGCACATGACTGAAGAAAGAGTTGCCACAAAGAGTAAGAAGAAAAAGAAAAGGAGGTCAGTGCTCATCTTCTTGGTCTGATCGTAATCCTTTTGAAACTTCCAGAAAAGCACATCAAGGCTTGACCGGGCAGAGGGTGGTACTCACCACTCTGTTTTGGAAAGTCCGATAACAACTGAACCTTGATCCTAACCTCAGGGTTGCACAGGGATGAATTAAAGATAATGAAAAACAATGTTAGTGATAATACTAATAACAGATTTTGCGCTACTAAATGGGAAGTTTTCATTAGCAGGAGTATTTATTTCCCTCTATGACTGGCAGCTAGTTCACTGTCATTGGTGCCTTACCAAATGAACACTCCAGTGTTGCTGGGAATAGCTGGGTGAGGATTTCTCTAACCAAACACTCTAGGTCAAATGCAGAGTGATCTCATGCAGCATTGTCTCATGGCTGGCCTGAAATATCAAGCCGGGCACTGGGAGAGAGGGGTGAGCAGGCCAGGTCATGTCTAGTATTAAAAGGATTGTTTGTGCTGTGCTCCATCCAGTGCCTTGGATTGAGAAAACCTAAACAATCTTTCCCTTCATTCTCCAGCAGAGTGGTATTTTCAGGAAGACAGCGAGAGTTTTCCCGCATCTGATTATATTTTTTTTATCCCCCCGCCCCCCCTTTTTTTTTTTTTCCCCACACACATTCTACTGGAATATTTGAAGAGAAGGAGTCTGGGAGTCAAGTCTAGACCAATATCTGCTTTAAAAATAAAAAATAATCCTTCGGTCATCTCTTTTTGCCCCACTGTCCCTCCAGTAAAGACAATAGACACCTTGGGGTTTGCCTTTGCTGGAACTGGGGTGTTGGGGACCTCCCAAGAGGAGCATCCCTGTGAGTGGAAGTAGCAGGCAGCCAGCAGTGATTTATCTGTGTTACTCTTACAACTCTACTGCATCAGAACAGGAAAAAAGGGAGCTGCACCACATAAGGGGACACCCACACAGAGCAGGTGCTCTGGAGTGGCCCATATCCATATGCTGCACCTATGCTTAACTCAGTCATGACTATAAGAGCAATTCACAGAATCCCAGCATGGTGGAGGCTGGAAGGAACCTCTGGAGATCATCCAGTGTCAACTCCCCTGCTCCAGTAGGGTCATTCAGAGCAGGGGGACCAGCATCACAGTGTCCAGGGGGCTTTGGAATCTCTCCAGAGAAGGAGACTCCACAAGCTCTCTGGGCAGTCTGGGCCAGGCTCCAGCACTCTCCCAACAAAGAAGTTTCTCCTCCTGCTGAGAGGAAACCTCCTGGGTTCCAGGTGGTGTGCGTTGTCTCTTGTCCTGTCACTGGGCACCACTGAGCAGAGTCTGGCCCCAGCCTCTTGCCCCCCGGTGGCCCTTGAGCTCTTGTTCAGCATTGATCAGATCCCCTCTCAGGGTGCTCTTCTCCAGCTGAGCAGCTCCAGGGCTCTCAGCCTTTCCTGGGCACAGAGATGCTCCAGGCCCCTCAGCAGTATTGCAGCCTCTGTTGGACTCTCTCTAGTATCTCCTTGTCTCTCTTGAGCTGGGGACCCCAGCACTGGACCCAACACTCCAGAGGTGGCCTCCTGAGGGCAGAGTAGAGGGGAAGGAGAACCTTCCTTGACCTACAGGCCATGCACTTCCTCATACACCCTAATTCATGTCACCTGCTCCACCGTGCTGCAAGATCTGACCTCTCTGTGCAAGCGAGAGAGGTGGCTATAGCCTATAAGACCACCTCCATGAGAAGCCGGAAGTTATTTCTATCCATGTTGAAATAAAGAGCTGGAATTTGTAGAATAGGTGCTTCAGGTTGAATGACTCAGTCTTTCTCCTGTTTTTTTAGCCCTCTTCTGGTATTCCACTGGAGACAGCAGGCTGCTGAGGAACTCTATCATTTTTCTTTTCTCCCTCATCAAGCTGACCATTCTATTATGAAACAGTGATTACATTTCTTAATCTTCTTATTTTCCTCTCAGTGTGTGTTTGCTAATCAATTTCACAAGCTGCTGTATGAAGAGTGGAGAGAAGGGCTGCTCTTCTCCATCATTTGGCTCTTTTCCCTGAAAGGCAACCAGACCAAACTAGTTTTCTGGACGGCCTGTGATTCAAGTTAGATCCTCATACACACGGGCAGAAGGAACCACTGGTGCTGGGGTCTTGTAACTGGGAAGACACAGCCTCTAGTCCCTCTTTCTATCCAAGCTTGCATGAGAAGACTTCATCCAGCATTTTCTAAGTCCCATGATAACTGGCTGGAGGATTCCAGGTGACTTCTCAGCTGATATCGTGAGGAAAAGGACAAAATTTAGAATAACTGAAGTGCTGTAAGGGCACAGCTTTTATCTCCAACTCTGAACAAGTTGTAGAAAAACTCATAATAGGTGAACGACTCCTATACATGAACAACTGAGCAACCTATTCTGGTTGCAGATGTCCCTGCTCAGTGCAGGGTAATTGGACTGTATGACCTTGAAAGGTCCCTTCCAACCCAAAATATTCTACGATTCTATTTGTTGTAGATGTCCATCCATGCCTCAGGTGCTACCAGTCCAAGGTGGTGAGTCCCACTAATTACATCTTCGTCAAATTTTGATTTCCAAGCTGATCAAACCCAGCCTTAGACACATGGAATGAGCCCCCAGTCTTTTCAGAAACTATTTTGTGAGCACTTATAGATTACTAAGGAGGTTTTGCAGTGAATAGGAGATATTTCTCCCTCAGGACCACATCTTGTGTCATAGCAAGAGCACAGCAGGGAAAGCGTACAGCTGGAAAGGCTCAGTCTGACTGCATGTGAGGTTCACAGGTCCTTTGCTAACCATTAACCAAACATGATTTCCAGTAAAACCTATTCTGAAAGAAAGATATTGGACCAGGACCTCACCTCTGACGTTGCGAGTGGTTTTCAAGGTGATGCTGAGCCCTGTGCCCCAAAGTATGCTTCCTGCTCTGAAGTTTAACCAAGGGCAACCTGCTTCAATAACAAGCTGGACTCAAGGAGACGTTTGTTGACAGCTTCTGTAGATGATAAAGTGCAATTTATGAGAAGAGAAGGAAAGGAGGCAACCTTTCCCTCAAGGTGTGTGTAGCAGATTGGCCGCAGCTAGAGGTCAATAGGCCAATACTTGATGAGACATGGCTAGTTCTTGCATGTCATTTGGACCCCCTCCTGCGAGCAGAGAGCAGAGATTGAGAAATCAGCAGGATTCATCACCCTTACTTTCATTGCTTAAATTATTTACTTTACTGTTTTCTCTTCTCCTGGCAGCTGATTTGTCAGAGCAAATGAAGCAGCTAGCAAAAGAGTTGTGACTGCAGCAGGAATATTACAGCAATTAGGAAGGGCCATAAACAGTTCCCTACATATGAAACCACTCATTGAATTTGACAAGCAGCCTTTTCTTCTTCGCCCAGTCACTGAACACAATGCAGCCTCTTTCCCTTTCATAAATGCCAGCACTTCTTTTCGTTCCCACCAAGGGTCCCGTGCATTCAGATCAATACACTCTCAGACTGAAAGAGACCTTTCTCCTCACGCCGAATGTCTTGTGGACAAAATTAACGCTGACGGAGTATGTCACAGTCCAACTGTAATTTAAAGACACATCATGAGATCATGCTGTCCTGGCACCAGTCCAGCTGTCAGATGTGATAGAAAAAGGCAAACAGCCTCATCCACCCCAACGGCACTCTGCTCTCTCGCAGCCACTGATTTAAACTTCCTACACGTTACAGGGTGTAGTTTGGAGATGATTGATGAAGTTCCAGTGGATGTTGCTTGTCCCTTCCTGGAAGTAGTAGGTAAGTAGCAGGTATGTCAGAAGAACAACTGGATGAATTGTCTTGGGCTCATTTCCATGTTTGCCTGGACTAGAGGAAAGAGAGGACATGCTAGCAGAGCAGGACGTTACAAATTCCAGGCTACAGAGTAGAAATCTGTCAAGGTTTCTGCAACCTCCGTAGTCATGGGGGGAGACCTCTATCTCTTTACAGAACTCCCTTCCATGTATATATTCTATAAGGGTTGAAATCATAGAATCATAGAAAGAATCATAGAATGAATCATAGAATGAATGATAGAATGGTTTCGGTTGGGAGAGACCTTAAAGATCATGCAGTTCCACCTGCCATGGGCAGGGACACCTCCCACTACAGTAAGTTGCTCAGAGCCTCATTCAGCCTGGTCTTGAACACTTCCAGGGATGAAGCATCCACAACTTCTCCAAGCAAGCTGTACCAGTGTCTCCTGACAGTAAAAAAAAATTATTTACTAGATTAAATAAATCTCATATCCTCTCAGAAATTAGGACCAAAGGGGATCTTCTAGATGACCTGTCTTGCCATTAAGTCAAATCAACTTTTCACAACCCAGCACTATGTAATCACTGCAACAACCTTGGTTCCTTGGGTCACAGGGGCTTTGCTTTTGTCTTGTGCTTCCATTCCTGTGTATTTGATTCACTTCATCTCTGTTCCAGGAGGATGCTGATTAAATGGAGACAGTTCAGAGAAGACCCACAGGAGCCACTGAAGGTTTAGGAAAGAGGATGGCAGAAGCAGGGAGAGGACACATGTATAAGGATGGGAGGCATGTGCTGTCTGGTGTTAAGGAGAAAAGGTTAAGGGGTAATTTATCATTGTCTCTAAGTACCTGCTTGGGAACAATAATTTGAAACGAGAGAGCTCTTCAGTTTGTATCACAAAAGGATAACAAGATCCACTAGCTGCAAGCCGGAGTGAGGTGGTGGATTTTCTGAGCGGGAGACATAATGAAAGAAGTGAGTAGAGGAAGGGCAACCATGGCCAACAGACATTCCAACCCTCCACCTCCAGAAGGTACAAAACCTTCTTCCCTTAACTGAGAAAGGAATCTGCACCCGTTTTCAACTGATGAGGTTAATTTGAGGAGAAAAAAAATGTAGAACTCATCCTCCTTCCCATGAAAATATCAACATTGGCTTTTCCTTGCAAACTGGGCCAAAAACATTGGTGGTCCAAAATTTTCTGCAGCCTAGTAATTCCAAGAGATCAAGCATTACCAGACTATTTGGCTTCAGGACTTTTAACCTAAATGGCACTTAAATAAATTCCCTCATCTTGAGTTCATTATCACGTTCCCCAGCATGCTGCTGGAAGTCACATCTCGTGTTAATCAATGTTTTCTCATTTTGACACATTTGTTGCAATGTCATTTTGTCCACTCCTGTCCGTGTGCTGCTGGCCTTGTTCCTTGGCTGAACTAAACCTCCCATTTCCCTTTTGGCCATTGATTCTCACAATGCATCATGCAGCTTAGGCAGGGAAGAGATGCTGTTTGCATTCCAAGCCACAAAATTCTTCAGCAAAGCCAGCTCAGGATGCAGCTGGAAGTCTGAGGGTCCACTTTGCTAATGGAATGTCTATAGGAGACAAAAATGTCACTTGAGACCAAAATCACAACAAAGTTCTTACTTCCTATCACAAATCTATTCAGGCTAGATGCAAAATGAGACATTTCATGCTTGTGTTGTATTAATCAAAAGTTTTCCCACATCAAATTTAAATTCCCTCTGGAGAAACCCATTTGACTGAAAGTTTCGTGGCCAGATTCAGGAATGATCTATTCAGTGTGGACCATGGTGTCTTTTCTACTGTGGGCTGCTGTTAAACAGAGATCAGCTTTATTTCCTACATAAATAATAACAAAAAAAGCAACAGCTCTATTTGCTCTGAATTCTGGGTCTATCTGTGGGTATTTCTAGGAGCCCTGTCTTAGGATAGTTCGATAAGCTACATATGTCCTTACTAGAGACAAGGAAAAGAGCTTGCACCAGGGGAAGGTTGTGCCATCATCCTGTTCAGTGCTGCATGTCTAAAATGTTTGTCTCCCAAGCATTCAGATGGACAAAGCAATTTTTATCCAAACACACTGCTCCTGGGCAGCTGAATGCAACCAGCCAGCCAGAGCAAAAGCTGATTATGGGAAACATCTGGGGTGAGATGGGAATTCCCCATTCCCCAGTCATTCCTTGAAATATTTTAGGACTGCTTCTCCATAAAATGAAAGCGCAATCTTCTGGGTAACTGAAGGTTGTTCCATCTCTGTGGGAGTGAACAAACAAGCTTTTTGTTAGGCTCAAATCATCCAAAGGAAAAATTTGTCTTTCATGGCCTGATACTGGTTTCTATAGTGCCAATGAAAAATCATCTGGTCATTTCAATGGGAAATGAAGCAAATTCATTATCACACGTGCCTGTTGGTGGCAATTCTTACCAAAATTCGCACCTTCTGAAGCAGGCCCTGTAGTGACCACAATTGGAGCAAGGGAGAGGGAGCTGCTTTCCTACTGCAATTGGTTGGCATCTGCAGCATCTACCCAAACAGCAAGAGATCAGTAAGTGATGCTTATCTCCTTTGCTTGCAAAGGTGTGAGTCTGTTTCTCCTCTGTAAGTGCTCCAACAACATGGTAATAGGATATTCCAGCGCCAGGAGTTCCCTGCCTCTGGCAATGAATCGATTCCATTTTGTCATGGAAGATGAGAAAGAGTGATGTACATCATTGAGGCAGTGACTACAGACCATACTTTCCTCCTTCTCACTGTTGTATCGTGTACTCAGGCATCTGCTCTGCCTCTCCAGCTGGCTAATACTCTGCTTCTCAGCCTTAGCTCGAAAGAAATGTCAATCCAGATCCTGTCAGAGTGAAAGGATGACCTCCGAAGCCCCAGCCTGAGAGGGTATTGGCTCTCTTCCTGAAATCTACATTGTTCAGGGACCTCTACAAATGAGTCTGAACAGCAATGTGGCCTTTAGCAGGGCAGAAGACAGGGAGATGGCCCGGCTGGGAAAAGGATTTATGGCCAGACAATGAGGATTTTTCATGGTGTGACATTTTATTGTGAGCTGAAGTGTTGTCATGAGTCCCATGAGTCGCTGCGAAGGCTGATCTCCAGTTTCTCAATTCTCAGCTCCTCTTTTGTCTATTGGTTTGCCTCTACCAGGGATTTAGTGCTAATGAAATTAAGATCTTTTGATTCTGAATGAATTATGCCTCTGGTTCACGCCAGAGTGTGAGTTCTGCAAGAGAAGGGGCAACAGAAACATCTGATGGGGGCTGTGAGATGGATCAAAGAATTAGAGGCAACCTTGTTCTTGGTAACAGGTCTTGCAGTTGTTCTTTTGGAGTTAGATTCATTCAGAAGAAACTGAACATCAGTTGCAGTCTGCACCTCAGGGGAGATCAGTTCTAATGGATGTTACCTGTAAGTGAAACTTTGAAATGGGTCTTCATCATGGAAAGCATCAGATGGATAACATACAAATACAAGGTCCATGTTAAGCCTGTCTACTTTGACACAGTGGATTTAAGGATCTCAAGGACGGGAAAACCCATTTATGGATGGCAGGTGATGAAGCAGTTTGGCCCACTGTGATCTCACTGAAGTAAGCCCAGGGTCTCTGATCTAGCAGAATCACTTATGGCTTTGATGTACAGCTAGGGAAACAATCCTGAGGATGATCATGATGGGAACAACAGTGCAACAATAGAATGAACATGGTTTATAAAGATGGTGACTACCTTGACTTGATGCTATCCAGACCACAGGTATCTTCTGTCCAGGTCCTGGATTTCAGGCAAGCTCCTGCCGTGAATCACCATTGTCAGTGTTGGAAGCTCCCTCCTCAGCTCAGAAGAACTTCTTCTCAAACATGGTGTGTTGCTGAATTAAATGCATATAATGGTGACAGTATCTCTGATACTGCTTATGGGGCTTATATGTTTTGCCCCTCTCTCCGCAGATTTGAGAATCTCAGCCAACTGCTGTCAATTCTATGTTGTCTGAGGCAGTGTCTTCCTTCGTATCTCTTCTGAAATGTGCTGCTCATGTGCTGTGAATTATGAATGAGAGGCATTCGTGCATAAATGGAGTAAAAATGGCATGATGGAGGCAGGGTGCATAAATAGCTGCTGGTAGCTCATGAAGACGAGGGAGCAAGACTCTTCTTGGTGATGTCCAGTGACAATACAACAGGCAGTGGGTGCAGCCTGGACACAGGAAAAGGTTTTTTTTTTTACAGTAAGGATGGTGAAACACTGGAACAGATTGCCCAGAGAGGGTGTCGAGTTCTGTCTGTGGAGATACTCAAAACATGACTGGACACAGTCTTGGGCAAACTCCTCTAGGCGACTCTGCTTGCACAGGAGAGGTGGACAAGATGGTCTCAAGAGCTCCTTTCCATCCTAAATGATTACGTGATTCTGTGATTTGTTGTGGAATAACTTGATTATGGTGTTGTAAAAAATTCATGGCACAGGAGAGCCTATCTATTCCATGCTGTGTCCACCTGCAAAACTGTGGGCAGCTCATCAAGATGTAGCCAGATCAGGAGGATTGATGGATCATTAATTTCACAAGCTGCAAAATGCTGCCACATGGCTCATGCTAAGAACAAGTAGGAAAGAAAAGTAAAAAAACCCTCAAATAAGCTCCAGGAAGAGGCAATAGGAGAGCCGGAGCATTGTCATGGTCATGACAGAAAGCCTTGACTTTTTTAGCAAGACCAGCATATTTTGTTAGGACAACCTACGTGGTGGAAAAAGAGTGAAATTCTCAGGGAGGATGGCTCTCTAGACTCAGACTAGAAATAAAATGATAAGACTCTGGGCCACCCTGCAGAAGGCAGCAAAAGGAATTGCAACAGAGCCTTCAGGTTGGACAAGAGGTCGGGAACAAAAGAGGAAACTTTCTTCTTTACTCCAGCTCTAGGATTCAATTTAAGCACTGTCATTCTTAGCTGGGTAAAACCAACGCATCTTCATTAATCAGCAAATCTGTGCAGACCGTCTTCCTGAAGATTTGATCTGAAAAAGGAGGTCTCTGGGCCCAGCTGGAGAGAGATTACCCATCCGTAGGAGTAGCCATGTGGAAGGAGGTTTTGAGACAGAGCAATCAGGCAATCATTTTGCAGGAAAGCCTGTGCCAAAGCTGTCGGCATTGGCGTTGTTTTTATCTTAACTCGTAACAGCTTCGTTATTGACACAGGAACCAGTAGGCAAGCAGGAGCCATGGCTTCAGACAGCACAAAGGAGGCTGCTGTAATTTTATGTACAGATGTTTTACAACAGGTGTGCATTGACCTATGTCTTGAAAAATAAAAAAGGGAATCAGACGAACAGCTCTATTTTAAACATAAGTTCTGTTTGGAACAGACCCTGGGGAGTAGTATAAAATTATGCAGAGAACTCTTGCTTACAACCAGGAGAAAATGACTACAGATGCATGAAGAGTAAGATTAATAGAGCTCCTAAACAATTTGCCACTAACACACATAGTACTGTCTTCTGAAATGATCCTCTAGAAACAGCCTGTGACCTAAAACTGCAACCCAGGGTCAGTAGGTCATGGTAGTTGTGTTTTCCTTGCCTAAGGGCTCTTGTGTGATTGGGTGGTGCCTTCCTCCAAACGTACTGAGCACCCAGAACTTGTGAAGCCCTCGATGTCACTGCTGAGATGCAACAGTGACGAATAACTTTCTCAACATGAGGCCACCCAGCCCTGGCCATTTCCTCATATGTTTTGAATGTGTCTTCATGTGACTAACTTCAAGGTGAGCAGTTTGTATTTACAGAGCAACAGGTTACTAGGGGGGAGGTTAAGAGTTTCTGAAAAAATGCCATGTGTTTCTAATTGACACCATTATGCTCTGTGTCTGGCATTTCATTCTCACCTCCTCCTGCCCCCCATATAGCAATTTGCTAAGTGTTCAATTCTGCTGCTACTATGACCCAGAGGAAGAAACAGAATGTTTTTATCCCAGAAGAAGAAAAAGGAAACTCATAGCTCATTTGTCCCTCTCCTTTAATTTCATCAATTTCTATTCTTCTCAGATACTTCTCCACTCCACAGAATGGAGGCCTTGAACACGCTCTCTTGTTGTCCTAGCAAGGAAGGTTACACTCTCCATCTGTGGTCTCTGCCAATGACATCTGGCTTGAATTTGAAGGATGCTGGGAGACATAGGACAAGGAGACTCCACGGATACAAGTCTCAAGGGCAAAATTCTAAGAAAGGGGAGAAGTCCTAAGGGAGAGATCCCTGAGTCAGTCTCAAAATTGTGTCCAACTAGTGTCAGCACTGTCAGCAATGATGGAGAAGGTAGCATCTCCTGCCTTGCATGAACATCATGACAGTCAGCCAGGGACTCAACTCCATCTCCTTGCATACAAGTCAAGGGAGCACCTCAATGATAAGACAAAGTTAAGTTGTCAGCTTTACTCATTGCTACAGCAGTTATGCAGAAATGCAACCTGGCACCTTCCCTGTGGTCACATAATGGGGAAAATTGGGCAGAATGAGTAAGATGTGGGCTTGCAATGGGTTGCAGCCACCCCAGGATGGTGGCAAAAAGACCAGCAATTTGTGAAGCATATCACTGGAGGCTAGCAAATTACACCAACCTGTTATGACCTTCCTGTGTTCTCTTTGGGTGGCAACTGTTGTTTACCACAGGTCTACGCGACTCTGCAGTTGAAGCTGGGCTAGACAAGCCTTTGATCTGCACCGGTGGGGCTGTTCTTGCATGAATTCATCCTGCCAGCTTTTCCTCCTTCTTGTTGTTTCCCAAGCTGTCCTGAAAAAAAAGCACTCAGGAGGGCACTGCAAAGAAAGAATTAACTGCCCAATGAGGCTATATACAACCCTCAATACATAAGCAAACCGCCTTAGTGTATTCAGGAGATAGATGCATCAAATGCAGCTTGACTGGTCGTATGTTACAGCCAGATCATGCTATGGCCCTGATTTCTCACTGCTGAGCCACCTTTTTGGAGCAGTCATAATTTATGAACGAGAGGATAAAGAAACGAAAAAGAATCCTGTCAAGGTTCTCTGTGTGTGTTGTAAATTGTCCGTATATCAAAAATATAGCCCACATTCAGCATTTAATGCTATCAGTAAAAATATAATGTGAGAAGAAAAAAAAAAAAAAAGTTGCTCACGAGTAAGAATGAATAGTCTGTGTGAAATATTGAGCCTGTAAAACCAGCATTTCTGCTTTTGACTGGGGCACTAGTATTTCTTCCTATTTAATTCAGACAAATCAATGGTGAAAAAAAAAGCTAATAACAGAAATCAGATTCTGTAGCTGCAGAGAACCTGGGGAATCTGAAGAAGGAATTTGGGGATTATAAACATGCTCCATAGAGAGTAGCATTGGAGAGACTATTTTTTCTAAACTTTTCTTGTTTTACTTAGTCAGAGAAGTTAGTCCCTGTTCCTACATTCCATCAATGAGGTCATGTCAGTAAAAAATAATACAATTGACATTTTTAACTTCATACTTATTGCTTTGATTTTCCACACAATTTTCACTTTTGAAAAGGTGATCTCAACCAGTTCTGGACAGTAAAAAAATAAAACCAAATAAATTAAAGATGAGAACATTGAGCATGATACTCCAATGTCTATTGAAAAATCTTGCTGGAAAGCAATCAGAAGAGATCAATGTCATTTTACTACTTTCTTGGATCATGAGAGGAGAGATCTGAATGGACAGTAAGAAGAGCAGGAACCTTGGCTAACGGTCAGGCTCCTCTACCCTAAAGACTCCCACACTAAACCTCCTTCATCCATTGATGGACCCACTTAGGAATCAGTCTTGGCTTTCCTTGTGGCTTATCTCAACATCAAGGAAGATGAGACAGGGTAGGGAAGGAGGGCAATGGATGAAAGTGAGCTGCCTTCTTCCTGACTTGAAGCTCCAGTGCTGGAAAAGAAAGTGGTTTGATGAAGACCCCAGAATTCAGCAAAGCCTGATTCCACTTACCATGCTGGAGCTCTTGTCCAGGGAGCCAGAAAAAGGCTGGAACGGGGTTTTTCTGAGTGCCATGGAAAAAATCTTCATGTATTACTTTTTTTTTCCCTCTGCTTTCCTTTATTTTCTCTTCCTTTGCCCTGAAGATGCTTTTGATTATAATTTCAGTGCAGTTTGAGATGCAAGCTTAATGGAGCGGGCCTTTTTATTTTTGTACTCTGTGCATTGTCATAGGAAATAACATGGATTATATTTTGTTGTTGTTGATGCATTGAATAGGCTTGATATTTAAATCCAGAAGTGTTCATAGCAGGCTGAGATTCTCTGCTGGGATAGGAGGTTTGCTTGAGTTTATTATTTATTTTGTGTTGAGATCAAGATGCTGCCTTGTGGGTTTGCAGGCTTTGTTTTTACTTTTTCAACCAGGCAAAGTTAAAGAATGAATTGGAATGAAAGGCTGATTCTCTCCTCCTTACTTATAGCAAGCACCGTTTTGATCTTCACTTGATCTTACTGAAAATGTTTGCTATCAACTTAGTGGTTTAGGTTAAAGGTCTAAAAGTCTAAATGGACTAAGACCAGGTATAATAATGACCTGAGAAAATGCGTGAAATGGGCTAAAAAAAGATACAAAACGGTCTAAAAGAAGATACGAAATGACCTAAGAACAGATATAACAGACCCTAAACCTATTGTCTGGAAAATCCCAGTTTAAGAGAGTGTGGTCCAAATTAACAGGGTGGCTCAGTTTTGTGCAGAGCTTGACTTGCAGAACAGGGCAAAAGGAATGTCTATGCTGGGTTGAATGTCTGCTGGGTTACCAGAACATCCTGGTGCTGTTTTGTCACATTTCTTTTCAGGCATCTGGAATGCTTTCAGCACTGAGGATGCTCTGCAGTCACAAAAACATGATCTCTTCTTTTCCTGGATAATTGGTTTTTCAGTCCAGATATTTCAGCTAGAAGGCAGAAGTTAGGTTGATTCAGGACCCACTGAGACCCCAAACAGATTGGTAAAAGGGTTAATTGTAGATGTAGTGCTGAGCGATATGATTTAATGGTGATCAACCAGTGCTGGATTAACAATTGGGCTTGATGACCTTAAAGGTCTCTTCCAACCAAAATGATTCTATGATTCCATAATTTTCCCTAAGATTCCCATTCCGTTAGAGTGTATTCATTTAGGGTTAGATCCCTCAGCTGTTGTCTCTTATATTGTCCTGTCTGAATCCTCAGAGGATCTAGCTGGTATAAAGTTGAATTTTTAATTCAGAAATTGAGCATTGTGAAGTGGAAATACTTTAAGTTTCAGAAGCAGACACAGAGAGTTTAGTTAGTAATCTCAGTGTATCCTGTAAGAGAAGGAGAAAGAAGGATGGGGTGCAAGAGAGACAGGTTCTGAATCAGTTTAGAAGTTGTTAAATGAGGTGAATTCAACTAGGAAAACTGAAGAAAGTTCAATTGTTCACTGGGAATTTAAAAAACAAAGTTAGAAACAGGGTAATAAGAGCAGGCGGGGTGTCATAGGAGGGTGCAATGTGTATGGATGCAGGGATTTGGTGACATCTATTGGGAGCATGGCAGAGGCAGGGAGAAACTGGGAAATGAAGAAGCAAAGAAGAGCCAAGAAGAGATCAGGCATCTGAGGAGTCCTTGAAGACTGCAGTTGAAATAGCTTCAAGAAATTTTCCCATTCAAGGCTCTGCACCGTATAGGATTGAAGAGTGTTGAGAGCATCTAGACCAGCCTTGACACATCAAACTTTACTGTGAGGGGGAACGCTGTGGCCTCCTCCATGACCCAGGTGCAGTGTTTCACTATTGGGTGGTTAGGTTTTCCCTACAATTATTTTATTTATTTATTTATTTATTTATTTAATTATTTTGGTGAAAAACTCAAATTAATCTGCCTTTCTTCTTGTCCTTCTCTCAATGCAAATGACAACAGTTGATCTCAGTCCCCTTTATAACAACCTTTTATGTGTTGGAAGAGGGTTGCCATGCCAACCTTTTCTTCTGTTGCCAAGCAGAGGATGGAGTGATAGCTCCACTTCCAATTCAGCACCAGATGCAAGTTCTCGAGGGGAGCTGTCTCCTCCACGCAGAAATGCAGCAGCAAATTCACATTGCCTAAGCTGTGTAATGTCTCTGATCAACCTCTATTGCCCTGTCTCAGGTGAGTCTACTTGAAGTTGACCCAAGACACCTGGTTTCTGTAGCTGAGCTCTTTACACTTGCATTTCATATAATCATAGAAAGTTTTGAGTTGGAAGGGACCTTCAAAGGTCATCTAGTTCAATTCCCCTGCAGGGAGCCGGGACATCTGCAACTAGAGCAGGTTGCTCAGAGCCCTGGCCAACCTTCCCTGGAATGGTTCCAGCGATGCGGCATTGACCACCTCTCTGGGCAACCTGATTTGATGTTTCACCCCCATCAGTGTAAAAAATTTCTTCCACCTAGTCTAAATTTCCTCTCTTTCAGTTTAAAAACATCACCCCTTGTCCTGTCACAATAGAACATGGGACAGCCATGGATAGGACCAAGTTCCTGTGGCTTTTTTCACATGGGAGGTTCAAGCAGAATAAAAAGGTTGTCTCTGAGGAGCTAGAGGAACACTGGCCTTGACATCATGTACCAAACGCCTGACAGTGCTTGTGGGAGGCTTATACACACTGGGGAGGAGCCATGATTGGATTAGATGAACCAAGGGTAGGGACTAGTGGCAGCAGGGACTAGTCCAGAGCATCAGTCCTTGAACTCAGGTAGAGGGAAGCCCCTATTTGCTGCTGGTGACAGAAGTAACAAATCAGTCTGTTGAACAGAGCAAAGCAGAAGATGGAGCAAGCTCAGAGATGAAGAACCACCTGTTTGACTCATTCAGCTTCCTGTGTTCATCCAGGGGAGAAACCTGACATTTGCAAGGTTGTCGAGGTTGGTAAGATCCATGTCGATATATCAGTCAAGCCAGCTTAAAACTGCTTGCAGTGGTGATGCACAAAATCACCCAGAAGGTTTAGCTGATGTCAGCAGTGGGAAGACGTGGGCCATAGGTGTGCTTGTGTCAGCGTTGTAAAGCCTGGCTGCCACCCTCCCTTTTTCTCAACCTGTTATGTGCCTCAGGAACCTTCCAGTGTGGACCAGACTTCTCTCTAACTATTGTCCCTGGGAATCAAAGCCACAAGCTGACCAAAGGGAAAGAGATGCTGGGGGGGTTCCAGAGAAGGGCAACAAAGCCAGTGAAGGGTCTTGCAAATAAGTCTTATGGGGAGCGATTGGGAGAGCTGGTGTTGTTTAGTCTGAAGAAAAGGAGGCTGAGGTGAGACCTTCTCATTCTCTACTATTGCCTGGAAGGAGGTTGTAGAGAGGTGGGGGTTGGTCTCTTCTCACAAGTCACAACTGATAGGACAAGATGAAATGGCCTCAAGTTGTGCCAGGGGAGGTTTAGTTTGGACACGAGGAAAAAATTCTCTATTGAAAGGGATATCAAAGATTGGAGCAGGTTGAAGCACCATCCCTGGATGTCTAGATATGGTGCTTAAGGATATGGTGTAGTGGCCCTGGTAGAGTTAGATAACAATTGGACTCGATCATCTTAAAGCATTTTTCCAACCATAATGATTCTGTGATTCTGTGAGAGCCCAAGAAGATGAAGAATTAACCCCTGTGCATTCACAGAACTGATGTTTGAGAAGGCTGCGTCTAAATGGAGATGTGGAGAGGAACAGGGGCATTATGACTCTAAAACCACTTTTTTCTTTTTTTTCTTTTGCCTTCCCCTTACAACCAACATTAGTGCCAGCAAAAGGCAATCAGGGTTCATGTCTGGGTACAGATGAGCCGAGGATATTACATGATATTTGGTCATTAGCTTTCAATGAGACTGTGCGTCAAGGGAAAGGGCTCCGCAGTTTTGAAGAGGGGATGATTTACAGACCTGAGGAATAACAAACCTTGTAAGGATCAAAGCTTGGAAATAAAACTGCATGCTCCACCTGAATTGGAAGCTACCCGTGTGTGTACTCGGAGCTCGTATTTAGTGCTTCTGGTGGCACATTGACAGACGGCTTAGTGAAAACAAATGTTAATGATAATTAAGCTGGAAAACTTCCCAGATTTTGAGAATGAGAGTGTTTGCTTGGATAATAATTCAGATAGCCTGTGCCCTGCTTAACACTTCCAGTGGGAAATGTGATCACTCAGAAACGGGATCAAACAACTGGAGGCACTCAGCTAGATCTCAGATCTTCTTCCTGAGATGGCTGCACCTTATAACATCTTTCCCAGCTCTTTGAGCACCCCAAGTTTCAGTGATACAAGTGATCAGACACTCCTCACCTTCCTTATGAGGACAGACGATGCTAACAGAGCTCACAGCAAGCAAACAGTTCCTGACATGCCTCCTAAATCCTCCTTCACTTTATTTCACTCCAGTGCTTCCCAATGATGGTGATTAACCTCTCTTACTGCAGACAATAGCAAATGGTAAGAGCTTGAAGGTATGAGTGAGGACAAGTTGGGCAGGGTTTCCTATCCATACAGTCAGATCCTCCTGCTTAATCTACATAATTTTAGTTCTGCTGGTTTCAACTGGTCTTCACTGACTTGCCCCAGCTAATGATCTGGCCCATCGATTTTAAATTTCCTTCTACATCCTTTTCATTCAAATCACAACCGCCAGTGCCCGCCTCAGCCTTGTGAATACCAGTGAAGGGCTGTCAGCTAAATAGATGCTCCAGATATTATCACAGGGATGGGAATGCTTACACATTTATTTATTTATTTATTGCTGAAAGGACTCAGGGATTGAGAGGTGGGGGAAGGAGGATAATGATTATTAAATGGAAGGGATGCACACAAATAGCCTACAAAACCCTGGTAGCACTTCTATCTTTATAGAAGGCCACGTGATGGCTCAACACGTTCCTATTTTCTGCTTCAGTGAGAGATGACTTTCATATTGTGGATGCAACATGCGCCGAGTCCCAGCTGGCAGCTCAGCTCACCATTGGTATCGTAATTAAGCTTCCTCGGCGTTCAGTTGGGGTGATGCTCCCCAGAGGGCTCTTTAACATTTTCCAAAGGGACAGAAGATCAATGCTCAGAGATGCTGCTGGAGGCTGGTACCAGGCGGACTGCCAAAAGCGGAGTGTGAAGCCGCAAGGGGAAGCGCTTGCCTGGGCTGCCGTGTCGTAAGAGGCAGGATGCTCTGCAGACCTCTCCCCAGAATGCAGGGAGGCGCACAGCGTATTTTCTTTTAATTGACACTTACTTAGAGATATCCTCCAAACTGTGTCATCTGGGCAGGAAGAGTTTTCTGTTTCTGCATTTCCCCTTTATGACCTTCGTATATTTATTCTGGTTTGTACTGTGGCAGGCCCTCAAAGCTACCACTAGGCTGTGGTAGATGTTGTGCTCGCACAGGCTAAGGATATATGTCCTGGGAAATGTGCCATTTCAGTGCATTTCCAGCAAAGCCATTTAATCTAGTAAAAATACGCACAGGCTCCACCTTAAATCATAGTATTGATGAAGGCTGTGTTGGATGAGGCACTCCAGCTTTTGTTATGCTTCAGATGAGGGAGTTTTTTCACAGCAATCCCTTTCTGAACAACTGAAGAAGTAAATGGAAGGGGGAAAAAATGGTATTAAAATAAAGCCCTGAGCATGAGGGTGATTTGAGATCAGTCGTCTCTCAGTGAGCTCACACTGAGTCCACAAGTGGTGGTTGAGACGCCCACTGTTCTGCCCGAGTTATTTGATATGACACTAAGAGGTCAGAGGGACTGGTTAGGAGAGGTGGTGACTGGGGAGCATCTCTACCTGATCCTGATAGCCTCAAAAATCTTTGAAATAGCAAGACCTTTGAGCAATGTGCTGGGGGTGTAGCAACCTCAGGGCCAGAAGGCATCACTGAGCATTTCATTCGACCTCTTCTTTGTTATTGAATTTAGCTAGTTAGCAGTATATTGAAAGTTTTAAGTCAAATGTGGCTGCCTCTTTGAGGAAGAAACTCAGGCTTGATTTGAAAGCCTTCAGCAGCAGAGCGATGCAGTACTTTCCATGGCACTTTGTTCAAATGGTCCATCACTCTGTTAGGAATTATTTCTATTTGAATGAGTCAGGATTCCACTTCCAGTCATAAATACACCTTTCTCCACAAGATTAAAGATTGCTTTGCTAACCACAATTTTCTCCCTTTGAAAGTACTTACACACCTTAATAAAATCAGTCACCTCTCCATTTCTTCTAGTTTTTTTTTATTTTGATAAACTAAGCAGATCGGATTGTGGAAAGTCTCAATGCAAAGCACTTTCTCTTGCTCTCAAGTAATTTTTCTTGAACTTTTTTTTTTAAAAAAGCTCTCTTCAGACCTTTCTCCAAACTCCTTTTTAAAATCGACAGCTACAAATCTCAGACACTAGTGTCTCTCATAGAAGTGGAAAACATTTCTGCTTTCCTAATTGCAACTCCCTTCTTGTTTTCTCCGGGGTCTCTGTTGATCTCTTTGCTATTGCACCACGGCGGGAATTTCTGGTGAGCTGCTTGCTTTCCTAGACCCTTCAACTCTATTCCCCAACATCGTCTGCATTCCTTAAATCTCTATAGGTAACTTTGCAATTGTTTGTTTAAACCCTTCCTATCCCTGTCGTGACCAATAATATATTTGCATTGAGTAAAATCTCGTATTAAGCAGTGCAGGGCTTACTACTTGCTTCTGCAGCTTTCTATGATTCTATGAAATACCATTGCTGAGATCCTTCATATTTTTAATATGTCTTACAGTTCTTTAAGTGTGGGACTTTCCCTAATGTCTTTAGTTTTTCTAACCAGCTATTTGAATTTCACAGCTTCTCATTTTTGCTAATCACTGTCTTGCTAGTTCTGTTTTTTTTTCCTCTATTATCTTTTTATTTCTAATTGTTGCCTTCGTATCACCACTGGGCTAAAATGGGATTTTAGGCCACACTGTCCTTTTTACTTCATCCGCAAATAGTGGTTTTACATGGAAATCTGACTTGTATCAATGCTCCATTGTGCTGGAAATGATATAAAGACGGAATGACAAATCAGTCTTTGCAACAGCACTAGCATTAATTACCAAGCAAGAGAGAACAGTGGATACAGGCAGATGGGACTGCACAAGAAAACACTCAGGCAGATATTCCCAATGGCACCTAGCTGCAAACTCTCTCCTGCAGCCAAATTTGACCATCTTCATGCCTCTGTGACCATTTTCTCATGGAGGGAGAGCAAGCTCCAATACCTGTGGTGCCACCATTTTCCTCACACTTCACTTACGAAGAGCTCAGAGTTGAAAGGTTAGTTTTTGAGGGGACCTGAAGAGGAATTAACATGCTCCAAGAAGTTTCCCTGCCTTCTTCTGTAATGAAAAGACCTTCCAAGGATGGAACAAATCCAAGAGAAAAATTACTTGGGACAATTTTGTTGTCAAGTTGCTCCTGCCAAACAAGCCAGGTTGATCCTGCCACTGCAGGAGAGAAGAGAAAAAAAAACAAACAACAAATCAAAACCAGAAAGGGTATAAAAATGGAATAATTTGATGTTTCCAGCTGGTGGAACTATGGCCAATATAAATGGTCCAGAACTGGTCCAGGAAATTATATTGAAAGCTGCATCTGATTAAAAGCTTGTGGCTTAAAGTGCATCATGGTCTTTGAATAAGAAGAGGGGTACTGCCTGGGATCAGAGGTCGGTGTAGCCATTCATCTTGCCTTCAAGAAAAGACAAGAGACAAAACACATATTAATTTTTTTTTTTTTTTTTTGCTATAAAGGAACCAAAATCGTGAGGAATATACCTGAAACAGTAATTTACACAGGTCTTGCTCTGGAGCTGCTAGTTCAGAGTCTCTCTTCATGCCTTTAGAAAAGCCTGTGCACAAATCAGGTGTCAAGCTTCCAGTAGCTTTTCTTACATTTCTGGGTCTGAGCTGAGGTGACTGCTGGCACCTGAAACACCCTGAAAAATGCTTTTTATTGATCTAACACCCCCCTTCTGTGCACAACTGAGCTGCTTGAGCTCAGAAAAACATGTATTTAGAACAGGCGCGTCAGGAAGAAAGTTTAAGTCACAATCTTCTTGTGGTTTTGTTGGGGCTTTTTTTGCACCTTTTCCCCTCAAATGGGAATTCTGAACTTTGTGTGGGTGGAAAAAGAATAAGATATTTGTGTTCTCTACTTGCTTTGTTTTTTTTGGAAAGCTCTGCTGAGGAGAAGCTCCTGGTGCAGAACTTGGCAGTTTCCTTCTGGTCATAGCTCGTGCTTGGTTGGTGTTGCCAGAATTTCATTCTCATTTTAGAAGTTCAAACAAACCCCTAGATGTCACTATTATTAGCCTGGTCAAAATGCTTGAGGTTTCATGTGGCTTTGAGAGAAAGCCACAGAAAACCAAGAGATTCTCATGATTTCAGCACAGGACTGTCCTGGGGTTGCTTCTGGACCAAGGCACATGCAATAGAGATGAGATTCACAGACCTTTTTACCCGCCTTGGTCATTTCAGACAGTTCCAGGGAATTCTGCAAGAGAGAAAAACAGATTGATCAATCAATTAAATTGATCAGTGAGTGACTGACAGCCTGTGCATTCTCCTGGGTGCATGGCAGATTCAAAAGCCTTGAGTCACTAATCTAAACAGCAGTTGTAGTGAAATTAGGGTTTGTTTGTGAACATCTTCCTTTTACCACTTCTGTTTCAGGACATAGACCGTAAAGAGGCGTCATGCAAATAAACGCGAACACTGTATATATAGCAAGGCTGTCAAAAAGCCAGATTAAGAACAAGGGAAATGGGCACACAGTGTTCAGTCATAAAACCACTGGAAAAGATGCTCAACAATGAAGTGGAATTAAATGAAATTCTAGCCACTCAGAATACATTATCCCCGCAGCATGTCCATGAAATCACTCTCTGAATTGCAGGGTAATTTGCTCTTAGCCTATGAAGCCTTTCTGGTTTTTTTGCTCCCCTTTCATTCCCCCTTCTCTTAATTTTTTTTTTTTTTTTTTTTAATAGCAATCATTTGGGAACTCGTTTCTCACTCATTTTGCTCCCGAAGGAAATATTTGACAAGGGAACAATAGTGATGTGTCATCATGATGTTATGGGTCACTCATTCAGCGGCAGTAATGTGCCCACTTCCCAATTGCTTTGCCTGTGTGCACTAAGCTGCTTCTGGAAGGGCTTTCATGTCCTTTAACTCTTTGCTGGGTTACTGGCTCATGGTTCCAGCAACCACGAGTTTGCCTTTGCAGAGGATGATGCTGCATAGACTGTTCTGGCAAAGGTCCACATAAAATATTTTTCTTAACACAATCAGCAGCTCTGTTGGGGATAGAGGGAGAATGATAAAATAATTTTGATTGGAAAAGACCTTTAAGATAATGGAGTCCAAGCATTGCCACAGCACTGCCAGGGCACCACTAACCCCTGTCCCTCAGCATCACATCTCCATGGCTTGGAAATCCCTTCAGGGATGGGGACTCCACCCCTGCCCTGGGCAGCCTGGGCCAGGTCTGGACAACCCTGGAGAGGAAGAAATTGTTCCTCAGCTCCAACTAACCTTTACTCCCCTGGTGCTGGATGTTTGTTCTTGTCCTGTCACTTGTTCCTTGGGAGCAGAGCCTGACTTCCCCTGGCTCCATTTTCCTGTGAGGGAGTTGTGGAGAGCCAGAAGGTCTTCCGTGAGCCTCCATTTCTCCAGGCTCAACAAACTCAGGTCTCTCAGTCGCTCCGCATCAGACTTATGCTCTAGACCCTTCCCCAGCTTCATTGCACTTCTCTGGATGTGCTTCAGGCCCTCAATGTACTTCTTGGAAGAAAGCCAGTATTTGAGGTGCAACCTCTCCAGTGGTGAGTAATAAAGCTGTGGAGAGTCTTTTGCTGGTGCAGAAGCTAAAATTAGTTTGACCCAAAGCAGTGACAGACAAATTCATTGCCCAAAAGAGCTCCTGTGCTATAGATCCTAGGTATGATCAGTTCATCACCAGCTGGACAAAGCATATAGTTGTTTGTATTTGCTGAGAGCCTTATGGAGGGGCTGGAAAGGACTGCATCCAAAGATGTGAATGCTGATGGAGCTCATGGCGATGTGACAGTGAAGGCGTGCTCTTTGTTCTGTAGTTCGGGAACTGTATGTGGGGTTCATGTCCATGTGCACAACCTACACAGGAGCAGCATCATCTGATTTTGGGCCTGGTTTCCCAAAGACCCTCAGCTTAGGCAGATGTGTTTTCTTTATTCATCTGTGTGTCTGGCTGCACATCTATCCTTTTCCTTTGACAGTAATGTTTGAATCTCTTGGATAATTTTAACCAAAGGGAGTGTCTCAATATATTAAACTGTGAATACATTAAACTCCTTTGGACTTAATGAAAGTAGATAGCTGGGCAGCAGAAAGGCTTTTTGTTGTCGAATCTCATAGCACTATCTAAAAAAACCACCCTATTAGACATCAGAGAATCTACTCAAGCTCCATGAGTTCCTCTGTTGCTCCCAAGAACTACATATTAACATAATTAAAAGCCCTGAGACACCGATTCATCCCTAGCTCACATTTCCTGTTGCCATTTCTGCCACCGGAGAAGAGGTTTGAAGAGCTATTGGATTTGAATAGCAGAGGTGCTATGTTCACTTTGCTGCCACGCAGATGATGACAGAGCAGCCTCAAGCTCTGCAAGTTTCACTTGGGGGCTTCTTATTTAAAAAAAAAAAAAAAAAGTGCAATCTATTCATTTCACAGATGCTCAAAAGCTTGTCAGAACCAGTACAGGTGTGCACGGAAATAAATCTAGTTTATTTACTATGTAATAAAGTCAGATGAAAAAAAAAAGAAAAGGACATTGGAAAGTTTTTCTTTCTTTTGGAAATAGCTTTTCAAACATATCAAAGGAAATTCAAGACATTCAGCAGTGATAATAACAAAACCAGAATTTGGTCAAAAATCAGATAAACAGAAGAGTAAAGCCTCTTACTTGGGAGAGGAAAAAAAAAAAAGAGTTGAAAGTTATTTTTTAAAATATGTCTTGTATTCCTAACTTCCTTTCACTAATTGAGTCTTCGGTCCTGCAAAGATTCACAAATGCATTTAATTCACAACATCATGAATACCTTAATGGACTTCAGCCTGTTTCTAATGCTGAGATGTCAATATCTGAATCTGGACACACAAAAGAATTAAGTTAAAAAAAAAAAAATTGTCTGGATGCTATTCATGTTCTATTCCACAGGGTTTCAGTCTTCCTTGGTGTCCTTGTGTCTCATTTCAATGACATTTACGCTACTGTATCTCTCCACACATCCAGGTTGTCAACCCCAACTAAATTTGCTGGTGTCTGCTGCTAAAAAACTTACACAGACATCAAAAATTGATCCAGTAAAAGTCAATAAAAACATGCATATCAGAAAAGGATCACAAGATAATCCAGAAACGTGCTTTATAGTTATTCCTGCATAATGACCGTAGCTGGGTTCAGATGACCACCCAAGTCAACGACATGATATCCTCATGAGTCTGGTGTAACTCAGTAGTGAAATAAGAAGCTGGGGATGGGATTCAGCCTGGGAAAGAGACAACAGACAAGGAATAATAAAGTCTGGAAGTTGAAGTGCCACAGAAAATATGGGTAGGATTAATTCCTTCCTTCCTTTTCTAGTGCAACAACTGAAGACCATTGAAGGATGGGTGAATGGAAGGATGAAGGATAGATGGGTTCAGGAAAAAAATAAACACAAAAGGAGTTTTCCTTTGCACAATGGAAAGAGGAGCAGAGGAACTCCTTGCTGCAAGATATGGATAACAAATACTCACACTTGTTCAAGGGGAGAATGGACAAAAACAAGTCATCTGCTGAAGGTTCATAGAAAACAAACCTAGTCCTGAAAGTCCTTTAGCCTTGAACGATGGAAAGCTGAAAGACACAGGTGCTTGTACTTGGACTTTTCACTTGGAATCAGCACATACCTTGACTCAGTAGGGTCCTTCTTACATTATCATTCATCTCATCTCACACCAACCTTCAGGAAGTTTGGAATGGAAACTGAACTACTCAAAAAGGCTGTTTCTCTAGCCTGTGATGATGCACCTCTGTGCAGTGTGCAAACACAGAGAGGGAGGAATTAATTACAGCCTAAAATAAATGTCAGTCTCTGATGGCTCAAAGCATGATGCTGATCCAGTAAGAGCAACATTCTTCAACTAATTCATGGGCAGGGAAGCCTTTGTGCCTGCAGATGGGTAAAAGTGTGCATTAGAAATTATCCACTGGGACTTATCTCCACAATTAATAAATCAGGGCAAAGGAGAAATTTTTCATCCAAAATCCTAATGATTCTCCACCATGCCTCTAGAACAGTGTGAACTAAAGCACCAGAGCATCTCAAGAACTGGTGGTGCTCACACAACCAACACTTTGCCTGGGTCTTCTCTGGGGCCATGTTCCCTTAAGATTCTTGAATATATCGTAGACCATCCTGCAATCCACTGGAAAGCAGTTTTACAGCACTAAATAGTATAACCTCAAGGTCCTTAATGTGGTCTGAAGGCAGGGATGAAGGTTCAAAGCAAGTTGAGATAGTGTTGGAGGATTGTGTAGGGCAGAGGGAGCCAATGTCTTCTTGTCCATTTGATTTACAAGTGATGTGGTCCAAAACAGACTGAAATGTCTCATTGCCAGTTGGCTGCCTTTCACAAGAGGAGTATGAGAAGAAGGGACTTGCATAGTGGTGTTACAAAGGATGCAGGATCTGGATTACATCCTGCTGCTTTCTGATCCTTCTTGAGATGAGTTGTTCAGCACCACTGTCACCAGAAATAGACCACAATCTTTCCTTGGGCTGTCTTTACCATTGATATCATGGTCTAGCACTGTGTTTGGGACCTCAGACAAGTTCACACACCACCAGAAACTCCAGGTCATTCTGTGTCATGGTCCTCAAGGCTTTCCAGTGGAAGTTGAGCTTTGTTAATTTCACAGAAAATCAATAATTTGGTGGTTATCACATTTCCAGGGAGTTCTGACTAGAAAAGAAGATTGCTTGTTCAAAGTTCACTTGCATTTCAGGATTCATTTGGCAGCAAAACCCTAGAACTGGCAGAAACATGAATGATAAAATGTTTCACAAAGAGGAAAGGTCTTTTCAAGCAAAACACATTGTTTTCTGGGAAAATATTTCCAATCATTTCTTTACCAGAAGCAAATAAACAAATCATCCAACCAGAAATCCCTTTTCTTTCTCCAAGCCTACATGATTTCTTCCATGTTATGTCATGGTTATCCATGAAAAAAAAGGAAACAGCAGTGTAGGAGGCTGGGAAGCACAGAAAGATCTTAGAAAAACAAAAAGAAAGCAAAAAACATTCATCTTTGCACGTGGTTGTGAAGATGAGTGTGAGAAAACCCATTAGTGGGTTGTGTGTCTGTGATGATGGGGAAAGGGACATTTATTTCATTGATATTTTCTCTCTGACCCAATTAAATTATGAGTTGAACACCTAATGTTGCCAGCACCCAACCTGTTCTGTTCCTAGGAATGCAAATAAGTGATCTGGGAATTTCTGACCCCACAAATGTATGTTCTGTCTTCTCCTTGACCACCTCACCACAGTGCTGTGAGCGATGGAGAGTCACATCTCCCCAGTTGTGCTCGCAGAAGGGAGCCTCAGATTGTGCTGCAGTCAGCTCAATTCCTGCTCTGCCAACCCTCATTTCCTCTCACTGTGAAGATTTAAGGAAGAAATAATAGTGGTAGGTCATCATGACGTTTTAGTGTGTGTTTTATAGGGCATCATGACTCATGGATTCAGGGAAGAACTTTGCAGCTCACTATGAAATTGCTGGTTTCAATCAATCCTGCTGGTGGCTTTTCTAGGAACTTTATGAAGTGTAACTTATATATGTGTGTGTGAGTGCATATATATATATGTATATATAGGGGGTACTGTATTTATTTTTGTTTCTGGAAGAACCAGTTAAAAGCAAAAATGAAAATATCGTCATGAAAATATGAAGCCTTATAGTACTGAAAGCGGCACAAGATTCCATCAGGTCAGAAGAGAAGAGTTGTCGTGAATAACCCTGGCAAGAACATCTCTCAGCTCACTCAGGGAGTTAGTAGCACTGGCATCTCTGTTTTGCTTCTTTGTGAACTGGATACAGGCACCAACTCCTATGTCTCTAAAACTCTTGGGTCAGGGATGTATAAGCTTTGTGAGACTTCACATCATGGATGAATGGGTCTTAAATCAACCCTCTGCTACTGGTGCACAAAAGCAAATTTTCTCTGAGATGTTTAGCTACTGCATAGGGAGGTCTGAGGTCCAGAGAGCTTGTCTACTATTGGTATATGAACCTTAAATATACCAGGACAGATACAGGTACACAGTCCATTTGTCTCAGTAGAAAGAAACAACAACCCTACACTTTCATGTCCATCTTTTCCTGGAAGGAAAACAGAGATCCTGGAGAAAGTATCACTAAATGTGTCTCCAGGCTGGACTTGGAGCAGATCCTGAGTGGTGATTAAAGATGCTTGGAAGGAACTGAAGCACTGAAGAAGGAGAGGGAAAAGGGCAAGGAATATTATTTACTTTGGTGGTGATTTTTTTTTTAAAGATTTCATCTTGGGTGGTGACAGGAACCCTGAATAAAAAAAAAGATTGTCAAGGGACTGGGTAATCTTCTGCTGTGAAGAAAGGCTGAGAAATCTGGAACTGTTCAGCGTGGAGAAGGCTCAAGGGGTCTTGTTAATGTCCATAAATCCCTGAAGGGAAGGCACAAAGAAGACAGAGCCAGGATCTTCCCAGTGGTGTCTAGTAACGGGACCAGAGTGCGTTTAAGCCAGATGCATTTCTTCATAAAGTTTGTTGAAGTGTAATGTCTTTGAGCCAGAAAAAAATATCTGAAATCTGTTGTTGGGTTCAAAAGTCATGAAGGAGAACTAAGAAAGACAAGCAGATCTTTCAGTTACACAAAGGTTTCATTTCAGGAAGCTAGCCTAAAAAAATAATCACATCCTTTGCCAAAAATTTATGTAGACAGATCTAGCAGATATGAGTCTGAACTATGAACGCATTCTAGATTCTGGTTGGAGAGGAATCCTCCCACCCATATTGTCTCACCCCAAGATCCTGACAGGAAGCTTTTGTCCCAGAACCAAGATGAGACCTCACACCACACAGGGTTTCAGTTCCACAGCTCTTATTCTTCCTGGGGATTTCAAACTTATTGGCCAAAACCAACAAGCCCTACCAGTGACTTTCTAGGTTATAGCTGTAAATCTGGTATCATGAGGCTCAGGACTCTCAGAAACCTCAAGAACAGTTGCAAGTGTCTTTGGCAGCAGACTCCTATTTCCTCTGTCTTGACTGGATTCACACAAGACCTCAAATACAGCTGGTGCATATTCTGGAGGAAATAAAGGTACCCAGGCAAGCTCCCAAGTCCTCCCAGAAGTCTTGTATAGACTATTCTGCCTAATTTTTGGCTGGTTGAAAAGTGATGGGACAGAGAAAGCTCACAGGATATGCTGCTATTGACACAGCATAACTGTGACATCAACCAGAAACTGTGTCTTTACTTACTTCTTGTTCATTTATTGCCAAAGAAGGAGAAATCCTGCTCCTTACTGGTGTGTGGGTAGATAGAAATGCACAGTGCTGCAGCTTTTGGTGTCTCTGTTACATTGCAACTGGAGAAACCCAAGATACCAGTTAAAAATAGGGCTCATAAGTGCTGCTTTCTGTGTTCCAAGGTCAGAAGGACCTTTAAAATCATCCAGGACTTGCTGAAGGGGTCTAACATAGAGATCTATTTGTATTAGAGATGATCCGCCTCCTCCAGACTCTAGCTGAACCCCATGGAGTTGGTGGGTCTCTTGTAGATCTTATGACGTATGTGCCAGACTCCGGTGGTTGACATCACAGTCTCAGAATTTCACAAACAGCGTACATCCAGAATGTCACTAGAGAACAAGTTCAGACATCTGAATTGAGCTCTGGGCTTCCTGTGTCACCATTTAAACCCTGTACAAGGTTTCTAGCACTGCCAGGTCACCACTAAACCATGTCTCTCAGCACCACATCTCCATGGCTTTTAAACCTCTCCAGGGATGGGGACTCCATCACTTCTACTCAAGTGCTGCAGTTTATAACAAGTAACCTTCCCATGAGGATCTCAGTGTCATTAAGAAAACAAATGGTTTAAGAGCATCCTTTGGAGGGTGGATACTGGTGATTTTATAGATCCAGAGGTCTGCAGGGCAACGGAGGCACATTTAGATCACATAATGTCAGGAGAGGACGTTTGCAGGGAAGCCCTCAGCCCAACTTGGTCTGTGCAGAGCCAACTCAGGTATTTTCCCATCCTCCAGCTTATGCTTCAAGGACACAGTGGAGTTGAGGATAGAGACTGTGCTACAAGTGGGGAGAGCAAGAGCAGGGTGGCCTCACAGAAGTCTTTTTTTTATAGGTGAGATGGAGCTACTGGAACACTGATACTTGTTTTCTTACCTGTCACATATAGCTCACACTGCATTTCTCCTTATATTTTTTTTTTTTTTAAACTAACAGAAGAAGCAGGGATTTCATTACTTTCCTCCCACAGAGGCCAACTACTCAGTGTAGTTGAAAATGGCATCTTAATTTCCCCTTTACTGAGCAGGTTGATCTATACTATAACAAAAGGATGGCATTTCTCTAAGAGGAGGCTTCAAAGCTCAAGCAAAATGATATGCACAGTGAGTGGACAATCATGTTTTTTTCCCTGATGATGTTTGGAATGGAGAAATTAGAACATCCTATTTCAGTGGAACTGGGGGTTGGGGCTTATTTAAAAATTGAAAGAAAAAAATAGTTCCCCTTTCCAGGAAGAGCACTTAACAATGTGCAAGCAAAGTGGATAAAAGCAGCTTCGTAACAACCCTGATTGTCTCCTGCATTCCTGCACATCTTTGCCTTTTTGACATTTAACTTTAATTTATAGCAATTTAGCTTGCTCTTAGAGGCTGCACTGTACGTTTGGGAAAGCAAAGTAATCTGTTAAATGTTTGTCTGAAATTCAAATCAGGCACAAAGTACCTTTATCTTTTTGTTAAAAAGGACAAAAGAGGATGCCCCTCACCCCTCATTCGAATATTCTATTTTTGGCATAAGAGAGAAAAAATATTCTCCTATTATAAATTCATTAATAAGACAGCCACTATAAATACATTTGTCCCATTGGTCAAGAGTTACAAACTCAGATTCCTATAGTTAGATTCCCAACTATCCAGTCAAGGTCCCAAATCAAGGAAAAGCCCTTAGGGGTATGGTGCAGTCCATGTCCTGACCCCATGGCAAGTGCCAGTCTCTGCTTTTGTTCAGACCTAGGGTCTCACCACGTGGCAGACTGTGTCCAAAGGGAAAGAATTCTGAGTTCAACCCAATTCCTGAGATTTTTGCGAATAACTAAGAGCTCTTCTGAGAAGACTAGACATGCTCATGATCACTGGTTGTGCTGGGACCCCACTGCCCCAAAGGTATCATCGCTTCACATGATACACAAGGTATCATGCATCTTCTCCAGCCCCACGTGCCTAGAATAATGTAAGGACCCTACTTGGTTCATTGCATTCCATGATAGGACCAAGGGTGTTACTCAGGGATGCAAAGCCTTCAGAGATGGTGTTGGAGGACTGTGTAGGTTGGAAGGAGACATCCTCTCTGAGATGCTTGATGGAGTGAACCTTACACTGAGCTCTACCCAGGCATTTCCCCACAGGTCAATATCCTGAGATGGCCAAAAACATGGGACAGCAACAGTGACAGGACACAGTGTTTGCTCCATAGCATCCTTTTAGTTAGCAATGGAAAAGTGACATCTGAAAGCCAATTAAATTCACTAATCCTGCTCGAGATCAAAAAAAGGACTAATTTTCTGCTATGTTGAGAAGTCAAATCAGATGATAGAAAACTCCATGAGCACCACAGTCAGAGCAGAAGGACCACATGGCCATGAACAGGAGTGGGGAGAACAAATAAGACAACACTATTTTGGCAGGAGTGAACCATTTAGTCATTATGATTGCTTGTGAAGTCACAGCTTTCTACAGGTGTCTGGTGTTCAAAATTGTTAATTACTGAGATTTTTCTGTGCTGTTTGTAAACATTAATTCACTGTCCGAAAATACAATTTTCTTGTGCTTATTTCAACAAAATTAAAGCAATGATAGATGTCTGGGAAAGAAATAATTCTGACTTTTTTTTTCTTTTTGCCTCTTCCAGCTCATGAATTCTCTGCAAGCTACTTGTGATTTTCCCAGTTTTGATGATCATTCGAAGTTATTCGTTGATGATCTCAAGAATATTTTTGGCCTTACTTCGACTCTTGAGGAGTCTATGAGCAGGATAATGGCTGAAAGCACGGACAGGTCTGAGGTTCAGGAACAGGTCTGACCTCTAGCAGAGTTAGAAGGGACAGTGCATCTCCAGCTGACCTTAGACACATCACTTAATGTCTCTGGGCTACCAACTTCACATCTGAGATGAACCTTCTCTTCCATGGCAAGGACTGTTTTAATGATAATGGTGAAATTATTCATGTCTGCAAAGTGGCTTCTGTGCTAAGGAGAGTGGAGGGCTAAGGTGGAAATAACCCGAGCCATTAATTCAGAGAGGTGACATACAGAAGGTGTGCTTCTGATTGGATGAGAAACTTAAAATCATGTTTCTGGGAATAATTTAAAAATTTGAATGCAAGTTCCTAGGAACTGAGCACTAACTAAATATGAGCTCCTGCTCTCAGTGTGGGAGCAAGTGATTGAAATCTAATAGTCATTTACATACAGGCCTCTTTTAGACTCATACATCAATTCAAAACTCCATCCCGGTGACCATTCTTGGGTAGTGGCTGGGGGCAGCCAAATTCTGGAGCTGTTAGCTCAACAGTCTCAGCGCCAGGCCCATTTGCAGAAAATGCATACTTGAAAAAGAGTTGCTGACTCATTTGAAGAGGGTTTTTTAAAATTTCCAGCCAATGCTGATGGAAAAGCCCTTCTCAGCACTTGCTGTAACACTTGTTAGAAGTGGTGCAAAAATCTGTCCTCAGGAGGTCGACTGTCCCCGTGACTTCCTTCTTTCATTGTGATCTGACAACGGGAAGAAAATCCTTCTTGCAGTTCCCCCACATTGCTAGCCTCCTGTGCTGTGTTTTTTGGTGGATGCCTCCTATAGACTTTCTATCAAAAGCTTCTGCTGCTGCTGGATGGAGGGGAGAGCTCAGGAACTGTGACAATTTCAGCAGTGACATTTATGGGAAGCAAAAGCCCACGGTAGATTTGAACGTTGACATCTGTGCTCAACTTGCTTACATCATTCCGTGGATCGCCTGACAGCTGGCCACACTGGGTGTAGCCAGCTGTGCACTGGGACTGTGTCCATCATGATGGGCAAGTCCCAGCTTCCCAAAGGCTTAAGGTAACTAGAAGACGTGGGTTTTGGCCAAGAAGCTCATCACTAACACATGGCTTCACATCGTGTGTGCATCACTACGTTTGCTTATTGCTATGGTATCTACTTTGTTGCCTCAAAGGAGATAATGTGGATATTAAGGATATCAGAGAGTCTCCTCTTCTGCATAATATTCCTCTTCCCTGGTAGTTCCTGCTGGGAGAATTATTCTTCCAGAGCATAGACATGACAGCATTTTGCCCATCAAGCTGGAGCTGAACTGCAGCATCTTTTAGGAAAAAAAAAGTCCTCTCCCTCTTTAAAACCTGGAATGATATTTATCACTGGTTTTGCAAAGCTCTTGCAGTCATTACTTCTCTGTGCAGCTAAAAAATATCCCCACAAAATAACCACCTTTTATTTCCAATGTGAAGTTTTTAAACTTCAGTGTTCAAACATGTTAGAACAACATGTGGAGAAAAAAAAAATTTGATGTGAGATACAGGTCCCCTAACACCAGAGGTAAACAAAACCTTGCTAACTCAGGCATTTATTCCATGTCCATCGTCACTGTCTGAGCATGTGTGAACTATGCAGGAAAACAGAGCTGTTATCATTATTTTGATAGACCCACCTTGTCTCCAAATGGCCTTGATTTTCCCCTGCCCCATGTCTTCTGTCACATGGGACATGTCAATAAGCTTCCATTTTTTTTTTCTTAAATGTTTGGGTTTTTTTTTCTCATAAAATGCCTGCTTTTGTGACGTGTTCTGGTTTGATATCACTTCAGAGCATAAACCTGTTACTATACAGTTTAGATTCCTATTCCTTTCATTCCTTAAATGTTGCTGTTATAAACGATCAGAAAAATGGTGGAGAGGGCTGCTGAGGAGAAGTGTGACAATGTCTTGGATCCACTGGTCAAGTATGCTCTGAACTCCTACCCTTCCTTCCAGAGGTTGTGTTCCCATTGTTGGAGTGAAGGGTCATTGGATAATTCCATTAACAGGCTTATCTCCCAAGACAGGCCATGAGCATCATATAGAGAGATGGGGAGAGATGAGAACTCATAGACCTTCCACTGGACTTCTCACACCCTATAGTGATGCCTTGTAGACTTCTTTTTGCCTTGGGCAGCTGCGAAGATGTGGATTTCCCCAATGAAGTCTTACAACAGAGAGACAGAAATACATTAACTCTACAAAGCCCAAGAATCCGACCACCCGCACACACCAAAGAGGTAAGAAATAGTAAAATCAGTTTCATTTTAAAGCCTTCCCTGAATTGCTAGATTGTCCCAGTGTGGATATGAGTTACTGGTGCCTGAGGAAAACTACATGACACCTCATCTAACAAATTAAATGTTTCCATGCAATTAAAATGAAGCACTCAGCCTTGGTGTAATAAACTTGAGGCTATTAGTATTCCAAGCGCTGTTGCCTTCATTGTGTTTTACAGTGCCATAAATATAGACTCAGCATGATGGCTCAGCAGGCACTGGGCATGGAGAAAAATATCTTGTAATATTTGTTATTAAAACATTAAAAAGTCCTTTACTTGAGCACACACATTTTTTAAAATGCCTCCGACTTGGAGCCTCTGTTTTTAATCTCTCCGTGTGCCCTGTGGCATTCCATCATGGCTTCTTGCTGGAGTGGCAGGAAGAGCTGCTGTGGAGTTCTCCATTCCATCAGATGCTCTGGGCAGGGAAAAGCACCTAAAGAAGCCAAACAATGGCTTGATGTGAACACCAGGTCCAAAGGTGGTAGAAACCCTTGTGAGTTTTTCGAGGAACTTAGATGATGGGTATGGAGAAGTCATATAATTATAGAATGGGTTGGGTTGGGAGGAACCTTAAAGATCATCTAGTTCCAACCCCCCTGCCATGGCCAGGGACACCTCCCATAAAACCAGGTTGTGCAAAGCCCGATCCAGCCTGTGACGGAGCATCCACAGCTTCCCTGGGCAACCTGTTCCATGTCTCACCACCCTCAGAGTGAAGAACTTCTTCCTAATTTCTAATCTAAACCTACTGTCTTCCAGCTTGAAGCCATTAGAGAGGAAGATACTCACATCCAGAGAGTCACAGCACTTGAATATAATCTAGTACCTCAAGGCTATAAGAGATGGATCCATGCATCTTCCCCAGCATTAGCTGTGGGATTCAGCTTGCAAACGCTGAAGTTCTGGTGACTACGTTAGGAATGAAGGAGATCAAGGCATCTAGAGAGAAATTAGTAGTCCTTGGGTTCAGTTGTCCACATAAAGGTGTCTGGTACTGTCTGAGAAGCCCTGTGATATTTGAACATGTGCAGTTCTGCTTCATGGGACACATGACTCACAGGAGACCCAGGTCCTTTTGACAGCCAGGTGGCATTATGTGGAGGACTCGACCCAGCTCACAGAGTAAGACATCACAAAATAAACCAACAAAAGCTATAGGTATCTAAGTACGTAAATTCTCCACAGAAATGATTTTGGTGAAGTCAGTGGAGATGACAGTGTGATGCCTCTAGCTGAATGAAGGCATATTCTTTAATGTGAGGTGAGTCATGTCCACAGACTCCACCAGCTATACCAGCAAGCTCCTCTCCCCAGGCTGATGTGCTCAGACAGAAAATCCTTCCCTGAAGATAACCAGGTGTAAGCAGACAGAGCTCATCTAAAGGCACCTGAGTACGTTTTGGAGAGGACATCTAAACATCCCACTCTGTAGCCTTGTGGTCTGACTAAGAAGTAGCACAGAGAGCAGAGCTGGAGTATCCTTGCTCCAAAGCAATGCAGAGCTTGGCTCATGGGCTTTACTTGACTTAAATCATGAAAACGTGACTCTGCACCAAGAAAGGTAAAGTTGAAAACGTGATTAGGAACTGAGAGTGGTGCTGAAGGAGAGCAAGATTTGACCTGAAGGTTGGAGAAGAAACAGCAATGTCTCAGGTACTCTAGCAGGAGTTATCCAAAAGAACTAGATTCCTATTTCTTTCTTTTTTTTTCCAGCAGCCTGGAAGATCTTCCTGTGAGGACTTGCTCTTTCTCTGAAGTCCAGCTGAGTTATCTTTGCAATATTTCCACCCATGGTCTCCTATTTACACCCTCATTAATATCCCAGAGCAGTATTCTTCCTCTGCAAGTCTCCAAAGATGGTTAACACATTTCACACCCTAGTTCCCCCCATACAGCCTGGCTAAGCAATGCATATTTGAAGACCAGGGTTGCAAGGGCTTTAATAAAATCCAAACAGAAACTCTTTATCCACTAACAGTTTCAGCTAAAAATAGGCAATAAATTTCTCTGCTGAGATCTCCTCTTTATATACTTGGGCATATGCTTGCGGGTTTGCATTTTTCTTTCTTTCTTTATGCACTGTGAAGGTCCTGGTTTCACTCAGTACTTGTTCTATTAGTTACAGTTACAACTGGCAGAATCACTCTTCTTTGTCAGTGACTATGGGTTTTTTTTTTGACATTTGCTTTCATACTTCTAATTTTACTTCAGAATTTCTTTCCTTCCCTTCATTTCCATCAGTCTATAATGGGGTGCTACTAATGTGACCATACAAAATTATGCAAAAAGATCACATTAAATCATACTATGTAATCATATTAAGTCATATTAAAAAGTTTGGCTAGGCTGGTCCCACACACCCCTGGTTCCATGATCTCGTATCTCTTCCTACGGCTCTTGAAAACCCATGAAGCATCTTTTGAAACCGCCAATGCCAAAGCAGTGAGAAGTGAATCTCTTCCCTCAGTATAAGATCCTCCCTAGCACTGTCCCTTTAAAAAGGGACACATCACTGACTCCGTGTTATTTCATATATTCTGCGGTTTCCAGTTTAAAAATTTGTCAGTGGGTTTTCTTAGCATCCTCTGCAGCACTAAATTGGGTGGTTGATTTGTGCTGTGTCTCTCTACAGTTTCTGAGAATCCCCTTATTGTCTCTTTATCAATAGCCATCCAGGCAGCTTCACAATCTGTCCTTGCTGTTACAGATGGATTTAAAACAAGTTTTATCTGTCAGCTATTTCTGGCTCGATATTCCTATCACCTCTGCCATCATTCCCCTTCCTACTGAGCTTCAAGCACCAGAGAATGAAATATATTCTGGAAATGTCTTGTTTATGCCACATAAAGGATGAATAGCTCGAGAGCTGCCCCTTTAGCATCCTCGTGCTGACCTTCTCAACGAACCTTGAGCTTATTTCTGAAACAAAATACTAGAAAGTTTGAAATCCAGTGTGTGAAGACATCACCCACGTGAAACCTGACAATCAGGAATGCATGAAGGTAACCTACAGGGAGAGTTTTGAATACAACAGCGCAAAAGTTCTGATGCCCTTAAACTTTACAGACCGTCACAACATGGCCATCTGGATCCTGGGCGCATGATCTAAAGAGCAAAGCATTTACCATTTACAGGACATAAATCTGGGGAGATTTCAATGTAGGTGATCATTAAAATGTGGAAGCACTAGAGGTCAGAACACTTGAGTGATGGCAATAAAAATAACAACAATGCACCAAGCAAGTCCTTTTCACTCAAAATTTCTAATACCCTTCCCTATCAGAAATGACAGTCCCACATGAGACAGCAGGAGAAGACAAATCAGGGTTGTCACAAATGCTGGAGGAGAGAAATCTAGTTGTATGAGACTGTGGGACCAATAAAAGCATTCATTATCTAAGCTAAGAGATTCTCACTTATTTTTGGCACTCCAGAGGATTTCTTGCCATTGCATGGGAAATGCAAGTGCATGCACCAATCCAGAGCCCTGTCTCCTCTGACCATGGGTACTTCGCTCGGTCTCTCATCAGGGGAATTTGGTTATTTACCTTCTGAATAGAAGTTCCATCCTGAGAAAACATCCTGCTGGAACTTGCACGGCAATACATTCAATACAGAGCTTTCTGCATTTTTAAACAAATGAAGAAAGAAACCTACCAAGTCTTAAAGTCCCTGTTCTTCCTCCCCAACCATGAACAGTCACCCTCATACCATCCAATTAGTGCTAATTGATGCTTTCAGCAGTGGGAGCCGAGGATGTCCAATTCCGTCTGTGTTCCTGAAGGTCACTCCTGGTCCCAGGCTGAGAGGGAGGTTTGGAGGGATGCGCTTGCAAGGGCATGGGGGAGTGTGTCAGAGACAGGAAATGGGAGAGCACCAGGTCCTTCAGCAGAGATGTGGCTCCATCCTTCTCGCTACCTCTCACCGAGTCTTTTAATTACCCTTTCTCTCCCTCTCTAACAATTAGAACTGTATCTCCTCTAGGACTCGTTCTCTGGAGGTAGGCAATGGCATTATTAAAGCCTGCCATGTACCAAATGTCATGGATCGGAGCTGTTACATCCCCAGAGTTTGTGCACTGGGCATCAAATCCTCACCGCTGACTGCTCCCAGTATGGATCCTCCTGGGGAAAACTTTCCATTTGGGCCTATGTGTGAGATGATATATCACTCGGTGCTGTCTAGGAGAAGATGAGAAAAGAAAACAAGGGGCCAAGGACTTCATCATAAACATGTGGACAGAGCGAATTACCCCTGTGGGCACAACCTCAGGCTGCCAGGACTCACCAGCATCACGCTGGCATTGTGCAAGACCTCACAGGAACTATAATTCCCCGTTAGTGTCTGATGGCCTCAGCATCCTCTTTCCTCTCCATGGCTTTTTACACCTGTATCAGTAAGATGACATTGGCACAGGCAGAGAAGGGAAAGCTCTGTGTCTGAGCCTGTATAACACCAGTACACTTCCTTATTCAGCACAGGATCAGACCTCAAATACCTCCAGGGTCCTCTCCAGATGAATGAAGTACAGGCTGCCATCTCTGCTCATTTTTTTTTTTTTTTTTTTTGGGGG